>JAHZTW010000042.1:86072-138443 GCA_020283515.1 Alliaria petiolata
AAGACCAAGTCCTTACGTCAAAAGTTCAACCTGGCTGTGGAACGGATCATAAGAACAAATGAACCCGAGGCCATAGACCCACTTCCATCAACCGCTCCTGAAAGCTACGAGAGACCCGAGAAGGAGCAAAGGGAGGAAATATCCCAGCAAGACATCGTGCTAGCTTCCCCACCGCACGGCCAAGGTATGACTCTTTCTCCAACTGATTCCCTAATATAATCTAACAAGAAGCAGGAGGAGACCATCGCTGAGCCGCAAGATACCGCGATCACAAGCCTAGAAGCCGAGAAGGAACATTCGGCATCTTCGGACGAGTTTGAAGAACAAGAGGAGCGTTCCCGCGAAGGCCTCAACACCATGACATCAAGAACACTCCAGACTGTCCAAGACAAGAGAAAGCTCACCAAAGTCGCGCCGGAAATCATCAAGACCGACCAACACCAAGCTTGGCCACTTCTACGCGAGGACAAGGTACTTTCCGTTTCTATAATACATGCAGGTACAAGCTACATTTCAGAGCTTCCAGACTAAGTCTATGCACGTCCAAAAAGGCCAAGAAAAGTATCAAAGAGTTGGTCGAATTATTTTAGTTGGTTTCATAAGTTGTTTCCTTTTCTGTTTAAAACGCTAAGTATTTTCCTTTTCTTTGTATTAGGAGTTTTTCCGTTTTGTTGCTTTTGTTTTTCCTTTATTTTCTTTGTATTTTCGCGTTTAAGTTGCCCTATTGGGAGACCCTAGAAGGTCACTGCCGCCGGACTGTTATAAAGTCCCACTTCGGCTTTGTAGCTCTTAACTTTTTACCCCATATCAATAAAATCGGCAGTTCTCTTTCAAGTCAAGTCTTGAAAACCTCTTGCTCGTTCTTTGTGTGTGGATTCACGCTTAGCTCGAGTATTAGCTGTATCAGAGAGCCTTCCCATCCTCTCTGTGGTGCGTTCGATCCCCCATCCGTCCATTCGTCGATCCAACACGAGAGAGTCTTTAGACCAGAGTGTTTGATCCCATCCCGTGTGCCTTGTTCCAAATCAACCCAAAATGGATTCATCTCTCATAATGGTCTTTCACTTTATTTTATTTTATACTAGGAGAAGGTTCGTGCGTTGCACGAATTTGTGGTAATTTAAATGTTTTAATTTTATAATTTATTTCATAGCATTTGTTAGTAAATATTTTTATTTTACAGGGACATCATTAAAAGTAATGTTATTTTCTTGTAGTACTTGGCTGGTGGTAAAAAAATTGTGTAGTTGATGTTGTATTATTGACGAAGTTGACGTGCGATTTAGAGATGGAGTTTGTTTCCGGTTAATGGGGTGATAGGAATTCTCTGATAGTATAATGCATATAGTATTTTTTTCATTGGAATTTTGGTGGAAACAAAATTTAGTTTTTTTAGTAGATTAGTGTATTTTTCTTCTTATTTATAGATTGTTTTTGATTTTCAATTGTTTTTTTTGTATTTTGTATGTATAGTATTTAATTTTTGAAGTTTATTGAAGTTTAATTTTTCTCTTTAATATTTGAGTTTTTGTTGACTATTGTTTTGTTGAGTGTTATTGTGAGTATTGGTTGTTTTTGTTTATGTTCTATTTTATATTTGTTGTTTGTTACTGCTAAGATGATGTTGTCGATTGTTTATTTGTGTTTGTTTTTATGTGTGTTTTTAATTTTTTTTTTCATTTTCTTTTAAAGTCATTATTGTTGACTCTGAATTGTTTGTCTTAAATTAATTTTTTTTTTGTTTGTTGGTTATTTTTTCTTAAGATTATATTGATGTAGTAAACAAATTTATTCATATCGTTTATATTATTTTGTGTGTCGGTTAATATTTAAATTTTCAATTTTTTTTTAATCATGTTATTAGACACAAAATAAAAGTAAGAAAAAAAGAGAAGACACCATTTATGATAATTTGCTTATTCAAAAATAAGGGGAGAAATGTTGCATTTTAATTTTACAACATAATTCAAAGTTGTCAGGTTGTAGCATGCCATGTGTCAGCGTTTCAAAGCTGTCTATATAAATGTTTTTACAATATTAGAATAGTTTGTAAACAGTTGATATATATATTTTTTAATCGTAAATTGTTTATATCATATTTTTTGAAATTATGTCAATTTTTTTTTGTTTTTACTGAAACTAGTTTTTTTTTTTAAATAAAACTATTTTTTTAACAAAAAGCTAACACAGTTTTTAATGAATAATAAAAAAAAAGTAAGATTATACAAGGTAATTTCTGGAGTGCTACATGGCAGTATATCAAAGTTCAGCCTAAAAGAAACTTTATTATATTAGAATTTTTTTTTAAATAAAACTTTTTTCAACAAAAAACTAACACTGTTTCTTAATGAATAATAGAAAAAAAAATAAGATGATACAAAGTAATTTCTGGAGTGGCACATGGCAGCATATCAAAACTCAATCTAAAGAAAAACCTTATTATATTAGAATATATATATATATATATATATATAGATATGCGTTTTTTACATAATTTTTAGTGATTTTTAATATTCTTAATGGACCGGAATGACTTAAACCAATTAGGCTATATATTAGTAATATATATATAATTTTTCCACTATTATGCTTTAATTCATGTTTCCATCACGTTTCGCTCTGCTAAATCATTTTGCTCTTCTGGAGAGTTTCACTCTTTTGGAGTGCTTAGTTAATCTAGAGCGCTTCGCTTCTCTGAACCTTCTAATTAATTCTATGTAGTTCTTATAGAACTCACATATTTATAAAATAAATCAAGTAATTTAAACATATAATTTATGATAATATATATAAAACTAAAAGAAAAATCATATTGATTATCCATCACTAATGATATATTACGTATTGATTCGTTAAAAACTTTATCATGGAAAAATCCAATGGGATAAAAACCATGACAAGGAAAAAAGAATACAGTGACGTAATCTCCCCAGGAAAATATGGATATAATATTATCTTCATAGATCTATTAGATGACGCATTCCAATACTCGTGCTTTCTGAATGTTGTAGTAGGAAGCGCCTTCGTAAATAGATCGGCTGCATTGTCAGATGAACGAACATATTGAATGTCCACTTCTTGATTTTTCTCTAGCTCTTGTGTGTAGGAAAAAAATCTTGGAGGGATATGTTTCGTTCGATCACTCTTGATATAACCTTCTTTGAGTTGTGCGACACATGCAATATTATCTTCAAACACTTTTGTTGGCTCCTTCTTTGTCTCTGTTCCGCTTGTTTCTTTTATGTGATGAATCAAAGATCTGAGCCATACGCATTTCCTACAAGCTTCATGTAATGAAATAATTTCTGCATAATTTGAAGAAGTTGCAACCAAAGTCTGCTTTTGGGAATGCCAAAAGATCGCAATTCCACCAATTGTGGAAACATATTCGTTTTGCGATCGTGCCTTATGCGGTCTGATAAATATTATGCATTTTCAAAACCAACCAGACCAACCTCTGAGTTCTAGAATAAAATAAAACAAAATCAATTGTACCTTGTAGGTAACAAAATATATGTTTTATTCCGTTCTAATATCGACGAGTAGGAGATTAGCTGTATCTTGCAAGTAAATTTGTAGCAAAAGCTATATCTGGTCAAGTACAATTTCCAAGATACATAAGCCCACCGATAGCGCTCATATAAGGTACTTCAGGACCTAATATTTCTTCGCTATCCTCACAAGGTCGAAACGGATCTTTATTAACATCAAGCTATCTATTGACCATCGGAGTACTCAAAGAAGTCGATTTATCCATATTAAAGCGTTTTAAGATCCTTCTCGTATAATTTGATTGATGAACAAATATTCCATCTTGGAAATGCTCTATCTGGAGCCCAAGACAAAATTTTATCTTTTCAAGATCTTTCATTTCGAACTCTTCTTTCATATGAGTTCTTGCATCATCAATCTCTTTTCGAGTTCCGATTACGTTCATGTCATCAACATAAACAGCAATGATCACAAATCCAAATAAGGATTACTTAATAAAAACACAAGGGCATATCACATTGTTGATATAACATTTACTCAACAAGTATTCACTTAAGTGATTATACCACATGCGTCCAGATTGCTTTAATTCGTAAAGTGATCGCTGTAATTTGATCGCAAAAATCTCTTTAGATTTTGATGTTAATGCTTGAGGCATTTTAAATCCTTCAGGGATTTTCATATATATATCATTATCAAGTGATCCATATAAATATGATGTCACAACATCCATTAGATACATGTCTTTTCTGTCATTCTAATATGGACCTTGGATATGGATCATCATTTTGCATGATCAAGCTCTTTAGATACAGAAAAGAAGAATATTCCATCAATATATTTTATTTTATCTCTGATCCATAATTCTCCATTTTGGACGTAATTGATGGAAATCTCATATTTTTCTGTTTCAGTTTCATCTTCTAGACTTTCTTCCAGATGTGGTTCTTCTCGATCCTTTCTCATGACATTTTTCTTTAATTGGTTCTTCTGAAACCTTTTTATTTTGTTCTCTCATATTCTTTTTCTTTCGGGGATTTCTATCTTTAGAACCCATCGGTCTCCCCCTTTTCAACTGAACCATAGGTTCATTTGCTATGTTCCCATCAATTTGTTTTTCATGAAAAATAATTCTTGATGGAACATTCGCAGCGGGATATATGACTTTGTCACCCTTTTTGTATCTGTGAACGCATCTGGTAACTGGTTTGCCATCTTTTGCAAATGTACAATTTTTGAACTTCCAGTTCACGTTGATTCGTAGGGGGATCAAGGTGCAATAAAGATGTTGTGCACCATGTAACATCCTTTGGAATTTCTTTAATTCCTCCCCCTAACGCTGGAAATTCATCTTCATTAAAATAGCAATCGGGAAAACGTGCCGTAAACATATCATCAGTTTTTGGTTCTAAATACCGAATTATACTTGGTGATGTATAACATATGTATATTCTCAATCTTCTTTGTGGTCCCATTTTCGTTATATGCGCTGGGGCTATAGGAACATAAACGCACATCCAAAAATACGAAGATGGGATATATTTGGCTCCTGACCAGTCATTAATTGTACCGGAGAATATTCATTATATGAACTTGGTTGTATCTGGGGCAGTGTCGTAGCATGCAAAATTGCATGACCCAATACTGAAATTGGGAGTTTTGTTCTCAATATTAACGGTCTTGTAATCAATTGCAATAGTTTAATTAATGACCCAGCCATGCCATTTTGTGTATGAACATGTGGAACCAGATGTTCAATATCGATTCTCAAAGACATACAATAATCATTAAACACTTCTGAAGTGAATTCACCAGCGTTATTCAATCTTACTTTCTTGCTGACATAATCAGGGAATTGTGCTCTCAACCTGATTATCTGGGCAATGAATTTGGCGAAAGCCGTATTTCGTGTTGTCCATAGACACACANGAAATCACTTAGATCTTCACCTTGATTTGAACTTAACTTGATTTCTGAATTGATCACTTAGGAATCAAACCTTAGGTTGTTTAATAGATGCGAGAGCATTATTAATAACTTGAACTAATCATAGGTGAGCAAAATAACTATTCGCAAAGAGATTTGGTTTAGGTATTTTGTGAACATATCGAACCTGAACATTAATGCTTGCTTAGATTGTTTGAACTCGCAAAGAGATTTGGTTTTCTGGAATTTAAGCATAGATAACTTCTGCAACGAGAGTTGATTAGTTTTAACTTAGTGATTCGAGTTCTAGACGGTTCTTAATAAATCTCTAATAAAAATAATATCTGCATTCTTGGATTCAACCTGATAATTTACCCTCACCTAGCGCCTTCGTCTCTGAATTTTAAAACCGCTTTAATCACATCTATTTTTATTCGCCTAGTTTAATTTACTTTAAATACCTATTTGACTTAGCATAATCCGAAATTAGAAAACATAGCGTAGTATCTACTTCTCATGGGATTCGATTCCCCTTGTACTTCAACTGCGTTTGCTGTGCACTTGCAGTAGATTTATTAGGGTAAAACCTGAGCCCTATCAAAGATCAGGCACAAGGACTCGATCTTTGTGGTTGTGGACCGATTCAGCAAGATGGCGCACTTTATACCTTGCGCCAAAGTAAATGATGCCACTCAGACCGCATATTTGTTTTTCAAAGAGGTGGTGCGTTTACATGGAGTGCCGAGGTCGATCGTATCAGATCGTGACACTAAGTTCCTCAGCCACTTCTAGAAAACCCTTTGGAGAAAGATGGGCACCAAGCTGCTATTCTCCACCACGTGCCACCCCCAAACGGATGGCCAAACCGAGTCGGTAAACCGTACTCTTTCAACCTTACTTAGAGCAACGCTTGGTAGAAATATGAAAACATGGTTAGATTGCATTCCATTTATTGAGTTTGCTTATAACCGTGCTACTCACTCTGCCTCTAAGCTGTCCCCTTTTGAAGTTGTATACAATCTTAACCCCCTGGCACCAATGGATCTCTCGCCAATACCACAAGCTGAACAAGTGAACATGGATGGGCTTAACCGCGGAGAATTCATCAAGAAACTACACTTAAAGGCTAAAGAGAACATTGAGAGAAAGACCGAGGAGTATAAGAGGAACAAAAACAAGGGACGCAATGAGATTGTCTTTGAACCAGGCGAATGGGTTTGGTTACATATGAGGCCGGAACGATTCCCGCAGAAGAGAAGCTCCAAGATCGCGCCGAGAGGAAATGGCCCATTCAAAGTCTTAGAGCGAATAAACGACAATGCCTACAAGCTGGAAATTCCAGGTGAGTTTAAAATCTCGCATAACTTTAATGTTACTGAATTGTCTCCGTTTAATGCAGAAGAAAAAGTTTTGAGGGCAAAACCTTCTCAAGAGGGAGGGAATGGTGGAACCGCCGAGCCGGAGCCAACCGAAGGAGATGTCCCCACGGTCATGGAGGGCAGAATGACTAAATCCAAGACAAAGTCCTTACGTCAAAAGTTCAACCTAGCTGTGGAACGGATCATAAGAACAAATGAACCCGAGGCCATAGACCCACTTCCATCAACCGCTCCTGAAAGCTACGAGAGACCCGAGAAGGAGCAAGGGGAGGAAATATCCCTGCAAGACATCGTGCTAGCTTCCCCACCGCACGGCCAAGGTATGACTCTTTCTCCAACTGATTCCCTAATACAATCTAACAAGAAGCAGGAGGAGACCATCGCTGAGCCGCAAGATACCGCGATCACAAGCCTAGAAGCCGAGAAGGAACATTCGGCATCTTTGGACGAGTTTGAAGAACAAGAGGAGCGTTCCCACGAAGGCCTCAACACCATGACATCAAGAACACTCCAGACTGTCCAAGACAAGAGAAAGCTCACCAAATCCGTGCCGGAAATCATCAAGACCGACCAACACCAAGCTTGGCCACTTCTACACGAGGACAAAGTACTTTCCGTTTCTATAATACATGCAGGTACAAGCTACATTTCAGAGCTTCCAGACTAAGTCTACGCACGTCCAGAAAGGCCAAGAAAAGTATCAAAGAGTTGGTCGAATTATTTTAGTTGGTTTCATAAGTTGTTTCCTTTTCTGTTTAAAACGCTAAGTATTTTCCTTTTCTTTGTATTAGGAGTTTTTCCGTTTTGTTGCTTTTGTTTTTCCTTTATTTTCTTTGTATTTTCGCGTTTAAGTTGCCCTATTGGGAGACCCTAGAAGGTCACTGCCGCCGGACTGTTTACAAAGTCCCACTTCGGCTTTGTAGCTCTTAACTTTTTACCCCATATCAATAAAATCGGCAGTTCTCTTTCAAGTCAAGTCTTGAAAACCTCTTGCTCGTTCTTTGTGTGTGGATTCACGCTTAGCTCGAGTATTAGCTGTATCAGAGAGCCTTCCCATCCTCTCTGTGGTGCGTTCGATCCCCCATCCGTCCATTCGTCGATCCAACACGAGAGAGTCTTTAGACCAGAGTGTTTGATCCCATCCCATGTGCCTTGTTCCAAATCAACCCAAAATGGATTCATCTCTCATAATGGTCTTTCACTTTATTATATTTTATACTAGGAGAAGGTAAGTGCGTTGCACGAATTTGTGGTAATTTAAATGTTTTAATTTTATAATTTATTTCATAGCATTTGTTAGTAAATATTTTTATTTTACAGGGACATCATTAAAAGTAATGTTATTTACTTGTAGTACTTGGCTGGTGGTAAAAAAACTTGTGTAGTTGATGTTGTATTATTAACGAAGTTGACGTGCGATTTAGAGATGGAGTTTGTTTCCGGTTAATGGGGTGATAGGAAGTATCTGATAGTATAATGCATATAGTATTTTTTTCATTGGAATTTTGGTGGAAACAAAAATTAGTTTTTTTAGTAGATTAGTGTATTTTTCTTCTTATTTATAGATTGTTTTTGATTTTCAATTGTTTTTTTTGTATTTTGTATGGATAGTATTTAATTTTTGAAGTTTATTGAAGTTTAATTTTTCTCTTTAATATTTGAGTTTTTGTTGACTATTGTTTTGTTGACTGTTATTGTGAGTATTGGTTGTTTTTGTTTATGTTCTATTTTATATTTGTTGTTTGTTACTGCTAAGATGATGTTGTCGATTGTTTATTTGTGTTTGTTTTTATGTGTGTTTTTATTTATTTTTTTCATTTTCTTTTAAAGTCATTATTGTTGACTCTGAATTGTTTATCTTAAATTAATTTTTTTTTGTTTGTTGGTTATTTTTTCTTAAGATTATATTGATGTAGTAAACAAATTTATTCATATCGTTTATATTATTTTGTGTGTCGGTTAATATTTAAATTTTCAATTTTTTTTTAATCATGTTATTAGACACAAAATAAAAGTAAGAAAAAAAGAGAAGACACCATTTATGATAATTTGCTTATTCAAAAATAAGGGGAGAAATGTTACATTTTAATTTTACAACATAATTCAAAGTTGTCAGGTTGTAGCATGCCATGTGTCAGCGTTTCAAAGCTGTCTATGTAAATGTTTTTACAATATTAGAATAGTTTGTAAACAGTTGATATATATATTTTTAATCGTAAATTGTTTATATCATATTTTTTGAAATTATGTCAATTTTTTTTGTTTTTACTGAAACTTGTTTTTTTTTAAATAAAACTATTTTTTTTAACAAAAAGCTAACACAGTTTTTAATGAATAATAAAAAAAAAATAAGATTATACAAGGTAATTTTTGGAGTGCTACATGGCAGTATATCAAAGTTCAGCCTAAAAGAAACTTTATTATATTAGAATTTTTTTTAAATAAAACTTTTTTTAACAAAAAACTAACACTGTTTATTAATGAATAATAGGAAAAAAAAATAAGATGATACAAAGTAATTTCTGGAGTGCCACATGGCAGCATATCAAAACTCAATCTAAAGAAAAACCTTATATATATAGATATGCGTTTTTTACATAATTTTTAGTGATTTTTAATATTCTTAATGGACCGGAATGACTTAAACCAATTAGACTATATATTAGTAATATATATATAATTTTTCCACTATTATGCGTTAATTCATGTTTCCATCACGTTTCGCTCTGCTAAATCATTTTGCTCTTCTGGAGAGTTTCACTCTTTTGGAGTGCTTAGTTAATCTAGAGCGCTTCGCTTCTCTGAACCTTCTAATTAATTTTATGTAGTTCTTATAGAACTCACATATTTATAAAATAAATCAAGTAATTTAAACATATAATTTATGATAATATATATAAAACTAAATGAAAAATCCTCTTGATTATCCATCACTAATGATATATTACGTATTGATTCGTTAAAAACTTTATCATGGAAAAATCCAATGGAATAAAAACCATGACAAGGAAAAAAGAGTACAGTGACGTAATCTCCCCAAGAAAATATGGATATAATATTATCTTCATAGATCTATTAGATGACGCATTCCAATACTCGTGCTTTCTGAATGTTGTAATAGGAAGCGCCTTCGTAAATAGATCGGCTGCATTGTCAGATGAACGACATATTGAATGTCCACTTCTTAATTTTTCTCTAGCTCTTGTGTGTAGGAAAAAAATCTTGGAGGGATATGTTTCGTTCGATCACTCTTGATATAACCTTCTTTGAGTTGTGCGACACATGCAATATTATCTTCAAACACTTTTGTTGGCTCCTTCTTTGTCTCTGTTCCGCTTGTTTCTTTTATGTGATGAATCAAAAATCTGAGCCATACGCATTACCTACAAGCTTCATGTAATGAAATAATTTCTGCATAATTTGAAGAAGTTGCAACCAAAGTCTGCTTTTGGGAATGCCAAAAGATCGCAATTCCACCAATTGTGGAAACATATTCGTTTTGCGATCGTGCCTTATGCGGTCTGATAAATATTATGCATTTTCAAAACAAACCAGACCAACCTCTGAGTTCTAGAATAAAATAAAACAAAATCAATTGTACCTTGTAGGTAACAAAATATATGTTTTATTCCGTTCTAATATCGACGAGTAGGAAATTAGATGTATCTTGCAAGTAAATTTGTAGCAAAAGCTATATCTGGTCAAGTACAATTTCCAAGATACATAATCCCACCGATAGCGCTCATATAAGGTACTTCAGGACCTAATATTTCTTCGCTATCCTCACAAGGTCGAAACGGATCTTTATTAACATCAAGTTATCTATTGACCATCGGAGTACTCAAAGAAGTCGATTTATCAATATTAAAGCGTTTTAAGATCCTTCTCGTATAATTTGATTGATGAACAAATATTCCATCTTGGAAATGCTCTATCTGAAGCCCAAGAAAAAATTTTATCTTTTCAAGATCTTTCATTTAGAACTCTTCTTTCATATGAGTTCTTGCATCATCAATCTCTTTTCGAGTTCAGATTACGTTCATGTCATCAACATAAACAGCAATGATCACAAATCCAAATAAGGATTACTTAATAAAAACACAAGGGCATATCACATTGTTGATATAACATTTACTCAACAAGTATTCACTTAAGTGATTATACCACATGCGTCCAGATTGCTTTAATTCGTAAAGTGATCGCTGTAATTTGATCGCAAAAATCTCTTTAGATTTTGATGTTAATGCTTGAGGCATTTTAAATCCTTCAGGGATTTTCATATATATATCATTATCAAGTGATCCATATAAATATGATGTCACAACATCCATTAGATACATGTCTTTTCTGTCATTCTAATATGGACCTTGGATATGGATCATCATTTTGCATGATCAAGCTCTTTAGATACAGAAAAGAAGAATATTCCATCAATATATTTTATTTTATCTCTGATCCATAATTCTCCATTTTGGACGTAATTGATGGAAATCTCATATTTTTCTGTTTCAGTTTCATCTTCTAGACTTTCTTCCAGATGTGGTTCTTCTCGATCATTTCTCATGACATTTTTATTTAATTGGTTCTTCTGAAACCTTTTTATTTTGTTCTCTCATATTCTTTTTCTTTCGGGGATTTCTATCTTTAGAACCCATCGGTCTCCCCCTTTTCAACTGAACCATAGGTTCATTTGCTATGTTCCCATCAATTTGTTTTTCATGAAAAATAATTCTTGATGGAACATTCGCAGCGGGATATATGACTTTGTCACCCTTTTTGTATCTGTGAACGCATCTGGTAACTGGTTTGCCATCTTTTGCAAATGTACAATTTTTAAACTTCCAGTTCACGTTGATTCGTAGGGGGATCAAGGTGCAATAAAGATGTTGTGCACCATGTAACATCCTTTGGAATTTCTTTAATTCCTCCCCCTAACGCTGGAAATTCATCTTCATTAAAATAGCAATCGGGAAAACGTGCCGTAAACATATCATCAGTTTTTGGTTCTAAATACCGAATTATACTTGGTGATGTATAACATATGTATATTCTCAATCTTCTTTGTGGTCCCATTTTCGTTATATGCGCTGGGGCTATAGGAACATAAACGCACATCCAAAAATACGAAGATGGGATATATTTGGCTCCTGACCAGTCATTAATTGTACCGGAGAATATTCATTATATGAACTTGGTTGTATCTGGGGCAGTGTCGTAGCATGCAAAATTGCATGACCCAATACTGAAATTGGGAGTTTTGTTCTCAATATTAACGGTCTTGTAATCAATTGCAATAGTTTAATTAATGACCCAGCCATGCCATTTTGTGTATGAACATGTGGAACCAGATGTTCAATATCGATTCTCAAAGACATACAATAATCATTAAACACTTCTGAAGTGAATTCACCAGCGTTNAATTAATGACCCAGCCATGCCATTTTGTGTATGAACATGTGGAACCAGATGTTCAATATCGATTCTCAAAGACATACAATAATCATTAAACACTTCTGAAGTGAATTCACCAGCGTTATTCAATCTTACTTTCTTGCTGACATAATCAGGGAATTGTGCTCTCAACCTGATTATCTGGGCAATGAATTTGGCGAAAGCCGTATTTCGTGTTGTCCATAGACACACATGTGACCATCTACTGGATGCGTCAATCAATACCATAAAATATTGAAACGGTCTGCATTGTGGGTGGATTGGCCCACATATATCACAATGTATTCTTTCCCAATGCCGAGTAATGATTTTTTCTTGAGAACATTCATTACATAAAAATTCGCCCGTTTTCAAAATTTTCTCGTTTTCAACGGATGGCCATTAGAATTATGCACAATCTTTCTCATTATGACTGGACCAGGATGTCATATGATTCAGTCATATTTATTTTTGTGCAATTTATTCCGAAAAATAACATTTTCAATTCTTCCAATATATGCTTCCTCTCTGATGTAATGTAAAGATATTCAATGCCATTTTTATTCATATTTTTTATGTGATATCCATTTCTGCGGATATCTTTGAAACTCAACGAATTTCTGTGAGACTTTGGAGAATATAATGTATCATTTATTTAAAACTTTTTCCCCCTTCGCATTGAGAAATTGACTCTTCCAGAGTCCATAATAATTTTTACATTACCAGATATTGAATTCACGCTTCCAGCGGAATCTTTCATTTTGAGACAGGAGAAATACTTTTTATCTTTAATTATCGTGTGCGTTGTAACACTATCTGCTAAACATATATCTCCATCCCAAGTCTTAAATTCTGACATTTTTTTAATTTAAAATATTTATAAAAGATGCATTAACGAACGTTAATCAAAACAAATATACTTATGTTATAAATTATTTATTTTACATAAAACTTATTTTACAACAAAACAACAAAACACAAAAACTACATAAAACATAAAAAACATTAAACTTTTATTTTTCTTCTCTTCTTCACGAAGACATCATATTACATCGATCTTTTGTCGCTTCATTTCCGTTGATGAGTGTCATCGTTCAAGCCATGAAACGAAAGTTCGGGTTCACCAGAAGTAAAGTTGGTGTCATTTTCTTTCTCTTTTGCCTTCTGTGATTTCCGTTACAAATCGGCTAAATATTTTTGCGTACGACATATACGTGCCCAATGTCCCTTCATGTCACGTATGTAATAAGCCGTTTCATTTTTTCTTTTTAAATTCCCGGCCATCATCATTTCATGAGGAAATTATATAATCTTTTTCATTGTTGAAATCATTAGGACAGTATCCTCGTCCTTGACCTCGGCCACGATAATAACCGCGTCCGCGACCACGTCCTTGACAATCAATATACTTGGATGATAGAGCACTCGCTTCTGGAAATGGTGCAGATTGATGCAATAAGTTTTAGAGTCTGTTTTCGAGTTTTAAATTTATAACCTTATTGCCTGCAAGTGCACAGATGTGCGTTGTAGTATTTAGGGTGTCGAACCAGAAAGACTATGATGCTTCAAACGGATCCACTAAAACAGAAAATCAAATGAGAACGATCAAATTAAAAGTTGGTTTTGGAGAGGTGATGGTCTAGTAACTGAACGGAAATCAAAGCGGACTGTAAACTATAAAACGGAACGCTGGGCTTCAGGGATCTCTCGGGGTATTTCATGGAATGATTCTACAGGTTTAACAAACTTGACCTAGACTAAATCAAATCTACTAGTTCTTAAGCTCAAACACGAAAGTGGTCGGATCTCCCTTTCGGAAAACCAAACACCTAAACCTAAACTGCTCGTTCTCTCCCCTTTCGGTAGTGACTTCGCAGCAAGATCAGCTGTAAGATTGGGTTCGATGAAGCTCACAACACGCCGCAAATATGCATAAGCATCCTTCGGTGCCCGCTCGTTTAAAACTATGTCCAGCCAAAAGATTCAGCGCCTACGCGGCTCTAGTGATCCTATAATCGATCATAAATGACGAGTCAAGGATTACGCAATAAGAAAGAATCCAAACGAAGAGCAGTGAAAAGTATTCTATCTATGATCTAACAACATATCGAATCAAACCATGAAATCCCTTTTGAGAAACCCCTTTGAAACCCAACTGATAGACTACTCAGACATGGATTTGAAGTTAATTATCATTGCAATAGGTAAAAGTCACAAAGTTCTGAAAAAGAAGGAAAGAAAGTAATAACGATGCAAAGAAAACGCAGAAAAGAGATGAAGGAGAGTGATCAAGTGGGGCGACGAGGGGGAGAGTGGAGAAGACGACTTTCGCTCCTCTTCTCTTCCTCCTTGGGGGTGGCTCCTCTTCTCTTCCTCCTTGGGGGTGGCTCCTCTTCTAGGTCGTGGTCTTGGTGGATGTCTTCTAACTCTTCTCAAAATAAGAGTAGATGCATGTATTTATAGGTCTTCTTAGGCGTCACTTACGGTTCCACCGAGTTTGGTGGCCATCAGGCTTGTTTTGGGCTTGCAAACGGGTTCGGAAATTGTCACTTGTCCTGGCTGCGCGAGAGATGGTTCATGGGCCGGCCATTGGTCTTCTGAGCTTTCCTGGCGCGGCCATGCTTCTTCTGAGGATGTGTCTGAAGGGCCTTCTTGCTTCCTTCGTAACTTGAGATCCAACCGTGGAATTGAACTCAAATCACTTCGAGGTGAAAGACAGCTGATAAGGCTATCTTGTCACCCAAATTCATCTTGATCTCGCGGTGGGAATGCCCCCGTCTCATGCTAGTCTTTGGTCAAAAAGCTCATGTTCCGAAAAAATCCATTTTACTCCGTTTTGCATCTTTTTCCTAAGATTTCCTGAAAAGAGTCTTGAACATACAAATACTCGAAACTACTAAATATGCATTAATACCTTAGTGAAATGCTTATTAAAGCATACACTTATGATGGTAAAAATATGTAAAATATGCATGTTATCAACTCCCCCAGACTTAAACCTTTGTTTGTCCTCAAACAAAACAGAAATCTAAGTAAGGAAAAGAGGTTTGAAAACGTGGAAACTCACCAATACTTGGGAACTCATCAAGTCTAACAATCGACCTGTTTGAGCCACGTAACTCGGGATTCAACCTCAAAGCGTTTGGGTCTAGTTACCTTGAGCTTTTCACCCTTTCCGGATACGCTTTATGGTCCTTTTGAGTATTTCGAGCTTTCTCTTGTTGACTCATTTAGTCATTTAGGCATGCGGTCTCTATCGAGGGAGTATTGGTCGACGAGACATTATACTCTTCTCTTCCAAACATCTAGACAAAGACATTTCAGACACTACTCTCCTATTTTCTCTTCACTTAGTCGATTTCTCCCTACTTTTCTAGGTTATCATTTTATTTTTTCTATCGACTTTCTTTTTCTATATTTTTTTTTTTTCTTCTTAGCTTCAGAATGATCACTTCTTCGAAGCTTTCATGATTTCTGTGAACCGTCATTGTCTTTTGAGGAACTCGGGTTGCCATTCTCAAACTAAGACTTTTCTTTCTATTATTTTTCATTTTTGTAATAAGGGAAGATTAAGGAGCGGTTGCATTGCATCTACTTAGTCATGCTAGAATCTAAAAGAGGAGCAAAGTTAGAAGTACCTCAAGCCCCTTGACGAGAAGTTTTGATTCATTAGGTGCAGAGTCAACGCAAGATCCTTCGAGTACTCTAGAGATTAGAACTTTCTCCGATGGATTGATCCACTCGCAGTGTTCAACTTAGTAAACCTTGCTTCTAAACCCGTGAGAATGGTCATTAAGGTTCCTTGTTCGAAGCGACTTGTACCTAGCAAAGTTCATAGTTTCCGACTAAAAGAAAAAAAAAAGTTTTTACACTATAAAACGACTCGATAAATGATGCATGTATGCTTAAGACTCATCAAATCAAAGCATAGTTAGTAATATAAGAAACCCCCCCTAGACTTAAATCAAACTGTCCCCAGTTTGTTTAAATCGAGTTGAGGTGAAAAAGATAGGTAAATTCAAGTACAAGCTTGTGGAGACTTAATTGAAAGTGGCGATGGGTTTGGTGTGTGTGGATGGGCGTGTGGTATGATTGAGCTAAGGACTTTATCATTCGCCTTATGTCCCTGCTTAGAACCGATTTAATTGAACAAAAGAAATCGAAAACTTAGCTCGAAAGGAAATGTGTTGCGCGGTTGAGCTTCCTTGTTTTGGATGGTGGTGATGGGTGTGTGGTGGTGATGTTGGCGGCTGATGATGATGATGATTATTGGGGCACGCCTTTGTTGAGAAAAACAGGTACTCCGGTTGTTGAGTACTTGTCTTTGTTCCTTGACCTTTGATAACACCGTGAATGAGAGATGGAAAATCTTTCGTCCTTGCATCTTGAAGATTGCATCACCTCGGAAACTTGAAGTTTGGGTCTATGCTGGCCTATCTGGTGATGTATTCGGGATCCCAGAAGACAGGTGTTGCTAGTTCGAACTTCAATGCCATATGAAATTCTTACTTGGCTTCGGTAAAGGTCTCGGACGCAGAAGAGAGAAGCTAGTCTTCAGAAACTTTTCTCTTCGCGGTTTGGTGAAGGAAGTTGCATCTTCTTCCTTCTAGAGCTTGCACAACGGTTATGGAGGATGAGACCGTTGTATTCTCCTTCGTGTTTATGGACATAGGTCCGCTGAACGTACGAGAAGAAGTTGAATGAGAGAGATGGATCATCGACTTAACTTGACTTGGATTGAGTCTTTTCTTGTCTCGCCGTCTTTGATGCAACAGCAATATACCGCGGTTGTGGAAGTTTTTTTTGCGGTCTTTAAGACGTGTTCAAGTCTTGAATCAAGATGAAAACTTGCAAGACTTGAAAGGGGTTGAAGGAGATCCGGTTTGGTGAAAGTAGGAATGGAGAAAGTTGCAGAGGGAGACAGGCCGCGTGACGGGTAATCTCGGCCGCGGCCTAGCGTCTCGCCTCCGCGCCATCGTGGCTCATGGCACGGCCAGGCTCATTCTGGCCGGCCCACGGGCGATTCGTCGCCGGTGAGTGTCCTTCGAGTCTCATTCTTCATTTTTTTAGCTTTTTAGAGTTTTTTGTGGTTTATATAAAAGATGTAACAAAGAGAAAACCAAAACTAAAGATTAGAATGGTTAGAAAAATGCGAAAGAAAAAGAAAATACCTAAATGGGTTGTCTCTCATTGAGCCGCTCTTGTTTAGAGTCATTTAGCTGGATTTTTCTGTGCATCAGGCGACTGATGCATCGTTTAGGTACATTGTCTCCATTATATCTTTAGGTATGGCTAGGAACGGCTTGATTCGTTGCCCGTTCACCGTGAAGAAACTCCCATTCTTATCCCACAGCGTGACTGCTCCATATGGCTTAACCTCTTTTATTTTGAATGGACCTGACCATCTCGATCTTAGCATACCTGGAAAGAGTTTCAGGAGAGAGTTGAATAGTAGGACTTGGTCATCGGCTGCGAATGTACGTGGGATGATCTTCCTGTCATGGTAGGCCTTGGTTCTTTCCTTGTAGATCCTAGAGCTTTCGTAGGCTTTATGTCTTATTTCGTCCAACTCATGTACTTGGATCTGTCGCCTCTCTTTGGATGCCTTTAGGTCGAAGTTGATATTTTTGATAGCCCAATGCGTCTTGTATTCGATTTACACCAGCAAATGACAGGATTTCCCGTAGATTAGGTGAAACGGAGTTGTCCCCAAAGGTGTCTTGTATGCGGTTCTATAAGCCCATAAGACATCATCTAGTTTTGTTGACCAGTCTTACCGGTGGATTCCAGTGGTCTTCTGCAGAATCAAATTGATTTCTCTGTTAGAAATTTCCACTTGGCCGCTTGTCTGCAGGTGAAACGGCGACGCCACCTTGTGTCTTACTCCATTCTTCCTTAACGGGTTATCAAAAACCTTGTTTATGAAATGTGATCCTCCGTCGCTTATGACAACTCTCGGAACTCCAAAGCGGGGGAAGATGATCGTTTTAAACATCTTGACAACCACGCCCGCATCATTTGTTGAGCTGGCTATTGCTTCCACCCATTTTGAGCCATAATCGATTGCCACGAGTATGTACTGATTCCCAAAAGAAGTCGGAAACGGTCCCATGAAGTCGATTCCCCATACATCGAACACTTCTACTTCCAAGATGAAGTTATGTTGCATCTCATTCATCTTGCTTATGTTTCCCATTCTTTGGCAAGCATCGCACCTTTATATGAAAGCATGTGCATCTTTAAACATAGTCGGCCACCAGAATCCANCAACCACGCCCGCATCATTTGTTGAGCTGGCTATTGCTTCCACCCATTTTGAGCCATAATCGATTGCCACGAGTATGTACTGATTCCCAAAAGAAGTCGGAAACGGTCCCATGAAGTCGATTCCCCATACATCGAACACTTCTACTTCCAAGATGAAGTTATGTTGCATCTCATTCATCTTGCTTATGTTTCCCATTCTTTGGCAAGCATCGCACCTTTATATGAAAGCATGTGCATCTTTAAACATAGTCGGCCACCAGAATCCAGCTTGCAGTATCTTTGAGACGGTCTTAAAGTTGGCGAAATGTCTTGCATAAGCTGATCCGTGGCATCCATGAAGTATTCCCTCGACTTCTTCTTCTGCCACACACCTTCTGAATAGCCCGTCCGCGCATTGCATGTAGAGGTACGGCTCGTCCCAGAAGTACTTGCGGGAGTCTCGAAGAAACTTCTTCTTGTTGTAGCCCACAAATGAGGTGGTTTGATGTCGGCTGCAAGGTAGTTCGCGATGTGTCGGAACCATGACGTGTTGTACACCCCAGATTGCGCCATAGGTGGATGTCTGCTTGTAGGTTCTCCTGTTGCGGGAACTGCATTTATTGCGTACATGCTCTCCTTTGGGAGGCTATCGTTCACAGGGATATTGTCTCCAAAAGATACACGTGAGAGGTGATCTGCTACCCTATTATCAGCTCCTCTTCAATCTGTTATCTCCATGTCGAATTCTTGGAGTAGAAGAACCCACCTAATTAGCCTAGGTTTCGTGTCCTTCTTTGCCATTATGTGCCTGATCGCTGCATGGTCTGTATGTACTATAACCTTTGATCCGACCAGGTACTGACGAAATTTTTCAAATGCAAACAAGATAGCTAGGAGCTCTTTCTCTGTCGTCGTATAATTGCATTGAGCGTCATCCAGGGTCTTGCTCGCATAGTAGATTGAGTGCATCTTCTTATCTTTCTTCTGTCACAGCACTGCCCCTTTTGCATAATCACTGGCATCACACATAATCTCAAATGGCTGTTTCCAATCAGGTGGTTGTACTACTGGAGCTTATACCAGAGCTTTTCTAATCTTGTGGAAGGCGTGTAGGCATTCTTCGTCAAAATTGAACTCCGTGTCCTTGCAGAGGAGGCGTGTCAATGGTCTTGCTATCTTCGAGAAGTCGTACATGAATCTCCTCTAGAATCCTGCGTGACCTAGGAAGCTCCGTATTCTTTTGACGTTTGACGGCGGCTGCATGCTCGTCATGACTTTTATCTTGGCCTTATCAACCTCGATGCCTTTTGCGGAGACCTTGTGTCCGAGCCCTATTTTGTCTCTTACCATGAAATGACATTTCTCCCAGTTCAGAACGAGGTGCTTATCTTCGCATCTTTGCAGCACCTTCCATAAATTACTTAGGCATTCCTTAAAGGACGGTCCATGGACCGAGAAATCATCCATGAAAATCTCCATAAATTATTTAATATAATCAGTAAAGATCGATAGCATGCACCTTTGAAATGTTGGAGGAGCGTTGCAGAGGCCAAACGGCATTCGCCGGTACGCGAACGTCCCATAAGGACACGTGAAAGTCGTCCTCTCTTGGTCCTCCGGTCGTATAGGAATCTGAAAAAATCTAAAATACCCGTCAAGAAAACAATAGTATTGATGGTTTGCTAACCTTTCCAGCATCTGGTCGATGAATGGTAGCGGGAAATGATCCTTCCTGGTTGCTGTGTTTAACTTCTGGTAATCGATGCACATTCTATGGCCGGTTATAGTTCTTGTAACAATCATCTCGTCCTTGTCACTTTTGATAACTGTAACTCCTCCCTTTTTCGGGACCACGTGAACCGGACTCACCCAAGGTGCTGTCCGAGATTGGGTATATGATCCCTGCTTCCAAAAGCTTCATTACTTCCTTCTTGACCACCTCCATTAGGTTCGGGTTGAGCCTCCTCTGTTGTTCAACTGAATTTTTCGCATTTTCCTCCAAATGAATTTTATGCATGCAGAGGTCCGGAGATATTCCATGAATATCGTCTAAAAAGTACCCTATTGCTCTCATGTGCTTCCGTAGTTCGCAGAGCAACAACGTTGCTTCGACGTTGTTGAGGTTAGAATTTATGATTACTGGATAAGTCGAATCTCGTCCCAGGAAAGCGTACCTTAGCCCAGCTGGTAGCGGCTTCAGCTCGACTTTGGGTGCCTTGAGTTGGTTCCAAGGGTCGGGAACTGCTCCTCGGGTATCCTTTGGTGGTAAAGTTCTGTGTTCTTTGTCCCCTAAATCCAGAAAGGTGGTGGGTCCATCGTGAGGCTCGGTTTGGTCTAGCATTCTTGTGCAGCTTTTCGTTTCTTCGCGACTGAGGTTGTCTTTAGTATTTGCGTTCGTCAGGGCTATCTCCAGCGGGTTGTCCATAAGCAACTCCTCGTATATTTCTTCTACAGCTTTGCCGAGTTCGTCGATGCGAGAAACTTGTCCATCCAAGGTAGGCTTCTTAAAATCTTTGTTCATATCGAAGTTCATGATAAGATTTCTGATAAGATGACTTTTTACAGTGTTTCTAATCAATCCTAAAACCTCTTAGTGTTGTTATAGTACTTTAGGTGTCAATCCAACGTAGGTGTTGAAAGATACTAAGAATGTAAGAGCAAAGTAAAACTAAGTTATTTCGGGTTAAATGGAGGAGATAAATCCTAAAAACTATTTGCGAGAACTAAATGACGACGAAAACAATTTTAAAAATCCCACTGAAGGGTTAAATGACTACTAGACTACTCCTACTAATTTAAATGAACAATCTACCGATTATGAAAATTCGAAATCTAAAAACGGATAAACAAGGCTATTTCTAGCAACCTAAAGGAACAAACTTTAAATCTAAAAGTGAATGCTTTTAAAATTACTTAAATGACAAAGGCAGATTCAAAGTTGAGGGTCATGCTTAGGGGAGTTCAAGGTTCGATCTTGGCTTACTAAAAGTATATCTACACATTTCTAAATGAGCTATCTCTAAGCCTAAAAAGCAATCTTTCCATGGTTAATGGTTAGATCCTCTCATCAAGCTTCCCTTCAAACTCACGGTTAGTGGTAGAAATGATGGTTGATGAGCTTAAATCACAGATCTTTAACATGGCCTAACTAGCCCCCAACTTGCCACTGTCGTGGTCTTTAGAGCATACTAGTCTCTTGGTTTGGGCTTAAGAGATTTTCTAAGTCCTTTTGAGATAAGGAAATCTCTAAGATCATAAAACCTCTATCAAGGTCTTTAAGAAATGAGCACTCCAAACCAAGAAGGGATAATGTTTAAGAGAAAGAAAATACCAAGATTCAACCTTTAAAACCTCCCTAATCACCTCAACCTTAAATCCTAAACAACTATTCCTTAATCATGTTCAAACCCCTCTTAATCATAGGATAAGAGGTGTTCAACATGACTAAGTTAATCTTTGTTGATCTATCTAGGAGGATTAAGGTAATCTTTGTAGGTAGGAATTCATAGTATTTGAGGCATCTTGCCACAGAGAGTGGCATCATATTTATGCTTGATCCCAGATCGCATAAAGCTCGCTTAAACACTTCTTCTCCGATCGAACAGGAGAGTACAAAACTTCATGGGCTTTCACGCTTTAAAGGGGGACGGTTCTGGATTACCGAGCTGCATTCTTGAGTGATCATAAAAACTCCCTCTTCCAGAGTGAGAGAGTTAGTCAAAATATATTTCATGTACCTTCTCAGCGTAGGGATCATGGCGCAAGCTTCTATGAAAGGTAGCCTCACAGAAAGTTGTCCGATTAGCTCCTTCAACCTTGCTCTTTATTTTTCCTTTTTGGGCGTGCTCAGGCAGCGCGAACAGGGTGCTTTGGGTGCATGGACTCGTGCTGGTGGTGGTGGTGTTTCTTCCTCTCGCAGACTTTCTTCTGTAACGGCCTCCCTATCGACATCGTCTTCCTCCACGTTCAAGGCAACTTGATCTTTGCCACTGCGGTTTGTCTCTTTTTCTTCCTCATCCTTATTCTTCGGAAACTCGGGTTCCTTATAGGTTAGACCACTTCTAAGCTCTACTGCCTTCACGGTGTCGTAGCATTCCTTGTTATCTTTGTTTTCTTCTTCTGGCTCCGTCATTCTCCTTCCACTATTTGTTAGTCTCTCGTTTTCCCTTGCTACCCTTCTTATTTCTAAGGCGAGGTGCTCGATCTTTCCATTAGTTTCATGGTGGTTGCGCTCAACTTCTTTTTTAGCATCACTCGAGGTCCTTTTGAAAGAGTCTACGAGTTCTTAGATCTTGTCCTCTAGTCTATTGATTCGGTTTGACTGGTCTCTGTATAGCGAAAGGTCGAGGGAGTGGCTCGCCCCCATTAGGTCTCGGGTTTGATGGCTGTCGTGATGTCCTGCTATGCTCCTTTCTAAGTTCTCGTGATGGAGGTCAAGGTCGCGGCAGTGTCTTGAGTTGATGTTGCGGTCCGAGTTCTCACGTCTGCGGGAATCCTGCAATTCCCGGATGGCTTCCGACTTTTGTGTACGTTCCGAGTCCAATCTAGCTAGCGCGCCCATTATGATTTTTAATCGGTCAGCTTCGGCTTCTTCTTCAAGATGTGCTATTTGATTAGGATCGTTTAGACCGTTGTACTCGCTAGTGGCCAGGTTGGTCACCAATAGTCGCTCTCCTTTTACTGATTTCGAAGAGAAGTCTCCATTGCTTGCGATATCCAGCACAGCTTGGAGTCGCCTATTGACTCCTCTGTAGAATGTGCTAATCATGTGCTCGTCAGAGAATTCGTGGTGTGGGCAGTCTCTCTGGTAGTCTTTAAATCGCTTATATGCCTCGATGAAGGTTTCATTCCTTTCCTGCCGGAATCCTTGTATTTTGTTCCTCAGAAGCTAGGAGCGGGACTTAGTGTAGAAGCGGTTTAGGAAAACCTTCCTACACTCTTCCCAGTTCGTGATGGATGCTGATGCTAAAAATCTTAGCCACTTGCTCGCCATTTCCCCCAATGGGTAAGGGAAAAGCATGCATTTCAGGTAATCTCCATTAAATTTGGACATGATACAGACCCCTTCGAATGCTTCAATATGCTCTATGGGTTTCTCCGAAGGCTGGCCTCGTTATTGGTTCTGTTTAACTAGATCTATCAGATGTTTTCTTGATCTCGAAATCGTTTCCTTCATGCGGTGTTAACCGAAAAGGGTTTCGGTCTTGGAAAGATTTGAGGGGCGCGTCGAATCCAGAGATTGCAGACGCGTCCTCGGCGAATGTCTCGTCTTCGTCGCTAAACAGATCTTCTTCGTCTTCCATAAGTTGTTATCCGTTTAGGTTAAACGGATCTTCAAGAGCTTCAGGGTCTCGAAGTTGATCCCCCATTAGAGAAGTACATGCAAACGAGGAGTTAAACGAGTAGTTCAGTAATCGTTCTGTTGATTTTTCCGTAAAGAATTTGTGAGAAGCAGATCAAAGTCCCCGGCAACGGCGCCAAAAACTTGATGCAACAGGTTTTAGAGTCTGTTTTCGAGTTTTAAATTTATAACCCTATTGCTTGCAAGTGCACAGATATGCGTTGTAGTATTTAGGGTGTCGAACCACAGAGACTATGATGCTTCAAACGGATCCACCAAAACAGAAAATCAAATGAGAACGATCAAATTAAAAGTTGGTTTTTGAGAGGTGATAGTTTAGTAACTAATCGGATATCAAAAGCGGATTGTAAAACTATAAAACGGAACGCTGGGCTTCAGGGATCTCTCGGGGTATTTCACGGAATGATTCTATGGGTTTAACAAACTTGACCTATACTAAATCAATTCTACTAGTTCTTAAGCTCAAACACGAAAGTGGTCGGATCTCCCTTTCGGAAAACCAAACACCTAAACCTAAACTGCTCGTTCGCTCCCATTTCGGTAGCGACTTCGCAGCAAGATCAGCTGTAAGATTGGGTTCGATGAAGCTCACAACACATCGCCGATATGCATAAGCATCCTTCGGTGCTCCCTCGTTTAAAACTATGTCCGGGCAAAAGATTCAGCGCTTACGCGGCTCTAGTGATCCTATAATTGATCCTAAATGGCCAGTCAAGGATTACGCAATAAGAGCAGTGAAAAGTATTCTATCTATGATCTAACAACCTATCGAATCAAACCATGAAATCCCTTTTGAGAAACCACTTTGAAACCCAACTGATAGACTACTCAGACATGGATTCGAAGTTCATTATAATTGCAATAGGTAAAAGTCACAAAGTTCTGAAAAAGACGGAAAGAAGGTAATAACGATGCAAAGAAAATGCAGAAAAGAGATGAAGTAGAGTGATCAAGTGGGGCGACGAGGGGGAGAGTGGAGAAGACGGCTTTCGCTCCTCTTCTCTTCCTCCTTCGCAGCGGCTCCTCTTCTAGGTCGTGGTCTTGGTGGATGTCTTCTAACTCTCCTCAAAATAAGAGTAGGTGCGTGTATTTATAGGTCTTCTTAGGCGTCACTTAGGGTTCCACCGAGTTTGGTGGCCATCAGGCTTGTTTTGGGCTTGTAAATGGGCTAGGGAATTGTCATTTTCCCTGGCCGCACGAGCGATGGTTCATGGGCCGACCATTGGTCTTCTGAGCTTTCCTGGTGCGGCCAGGCTTCTTCTGAGGATGTTTCTGACGGGCCTTCTTGCTTCCTTCGTAACTTGAGATCCAACCGTGGAATTGAACTCAAATCACTTCGAGATGAAAGACAGCTGATAAGGCTATCTTGTCACCAAAATTCAGCTTGATCTCGTGGTGGGAAGGCGTCAGTCTCATGCTAGACTTTTGTCAAAAAGCTCATGTTCCAAAAATATCCGTTTTGCTCCATTCTGCATCTTTTTTCCTAAGATTTCCTGAAAAGAGTTTTGAACACACAAATACTCGAAAACTACTAAATATATATTAATACCTTAGTGAAATGCTTATTAAAGCATCCACTTATGATGGTAAAAAATGCATGTTATCACATATCCAGTTGGACGGCTTTGATGGTTCATCATCACTAGTTCGTTATTCTCATATACAACAAGAAGTACATTCATTAACTCTGAATAACGAATATATCTATTCGCCCGGTATTGTTGATGTGGGACTACATTACTCGGGTGAAATGTGGAGAGAGTTTTCTCAATCATATCATAATCACTTATAGTTTCTCCACATAACACCATCTTTGATGTGATTCCGAACATCGGAGAATTATAATCACTAATACTTTTATAGTCCTGAAACCGGAGATGTAACCACTCGAGCATGGCTTTTGGTAAGATCACATATTTCTGGTGATCAAACCTTTCTTTAAGAGATTGCCAGAGATCTGCATGATCTTCTTTTATGATGTACTCATCTATTAAACCATCGTGGATGTGGTGACGTAAAAATATCATGGCTTTTGCCTTTTTCTCATCTGATGTCGTTTTCGACTTAGCGATGGTATCAAGAAGTCTGTTTCTTCTTAGATGCGTTTTTGCACTTACTGCTCATATCATATATTTTTTCCCGGCTATATCAAAATCAGTAATTTCGAGCCTTGCGTGATTTGACATTATAACTGTATCCATAAAATAACAATTGATTAATTAAAATTTTAATAAAAGTCCAATTTAAAATTTCTATTTTTTTAAAGTCCAATTTTAAAATTCTGAAGTTCAATTTAAAATTTACGCATAATAATAACATAATTTAAAATAACAAATTATATTAGAACTTCATAAACAAATAAATAAAAATGGGGTTTTAACCTCCCATTGTATAATATATAAACAACTACATAATAAATAAAGAAGGGTGGGGGTTTTAATCTCCTACTCCACAAATATGATTTGAGGTGACATATTCTACCATATGATCATTTGATCGTGGAGGCAGAGTCTATCATAGCGATCAGTTCGGAGAAGGCAGAACCTACCATCCCGATATAATATATAAACGGAGAAGGCAGAACTTATCTTTTCGTAAATAATAATCACAAAATAAATTTAAACATAAATTAAATCTCACCTTTTCGTTATAGAACAAATCGGCTGATAACATGTTATAAACTTATTATAAGATGATATTGATATATATATATTATTATTATTATTATAAAGGAAACTTTGTGCTTTAGAAGAGGAGAGAGTAGTGGAGTAGAAGATGGACGAGAGAGTGAAGAAATTCACTTTGCTTCTTATTCCTTAATACAATAGATGATGAAACCACATATATATATATATAGAGGATGAAAACCATTAAACAATAAAGGCGGTTGTGTTTAAGTCGGTTTGATGGATAAACTTTTTAATATTATAATTAGGTGATAATATGCGCGACGTTCAGGATAAAAAATCTATAAATAATTTTATTAAAGAAGATTTTGAAATTATTTAAAGTAAAAATAATTTATCACATATATAATTTAATATTTATACTTTTTTACCTAATATTTCTAATTTGTTTTCAAATTTAAATATTTATATTATTTGGTTAATTTATATGGTTCTATTAACCAACTATATAAATAAAAAATATTTATAAATATGAATATCTATTAAAATCACACATATCGAAGTATTTTTTATTGTAACATAAATTATAGTTCTAATTTGTTATAATTTTTTTTTTTTTTTATTAAAATCACGAAATCTTTTTTATTGTAAACATATTTTCTTCTTAATAAAAAAAAGTATTGTAGATATCATAAATTATGTATAAATTATATTTCATTTAATAATATTTTTTAAAACTATTGTTTTATTCATTTCTAAGAAATGTATTGTGTAATATGATGTATATCATAAATTATCACATAATCTAAAATTCGATTTTAAATAATCTAAAACAATGGGAGAATAAGTTTAGTGATGACACATTATTTCAAAAAATAAGTCCACTCTCTCAAAATATTTCTCAATTAATATACAGAGGGTATGTAACACTATTTAATTTAAAGTTTTATTATAGGTGTTTACCCAAATTCGCTCAATTATTAAAACGGCTGCAAAAAAAATGGACGGAAAGGGAAAAAAAGAATAAAAGAGAAAGAGATAACATACTCCTCATTAGTTCCATCATCGTCACTGATCGTTCTCGTAGCCCCGCCGAGAATTTTCCGAGCAGCCGAACAGAGATTTCTCTGAGGAATTCATCACTCTCTTACCGAATTCATCACCGATCTTTGATCCAGTGAGTCCGATCAATGAATTTTTAATTCATCGATAAATTCCGCCTTGATCTTACTTTTTTTTTTTAGCATTTGAGAATTGTTTATTCGATCTATAGATTTTCCAGATATGTCGAAGATTGGGCAGAGAGGGATTCGCTACTTACAGAGACTCAATACGGCGCCGTTCACGAGCGTGTCTGCTTCTTTAATCGAGAAAGGGCAGAATCGTGTGATTGATGCTTCGTTAACTCTCATTCGTGAAAGGGCAAAACTCAAAGTATATGAAAGCTTTTTCATTTTTGATGTTTTTTTTTTACTCTCTGTTTGTTAATATGAAAATTGTGTATATATTGTTGTTGTGTAGGGAGAGTTAGTGCGTCTCTTAGGAGGATCTAAAGCTTCAACATCTCTTCTTGGTGTACCTCTTGGTCACAACTCTTCTTTCCTTCAAGGTCCTGCTTTTGCTCCTCCAAGAATTAGAGAAGCTATTTGGTGTGGTAGCACAAACTCCTCCACTGAAGAAGGTAGCTCGTGTTTTCGTTGCGATTTTCGTGTTTTGAATGTTGGAGACTTTCATGTTTTGTATTAGATTCTTGATTCTGAATGTGGCTTGTGGTGCTGTTTCTTGTATTTGATGGTTCATAGAGTGAAACCATGAGGTGTTTA
This sequence comes from Alliaria petiolata, assembly GCA_020283515.1. Classification (NCBI taxonomy): domain Eukaryota; kingdom Viridiplantae; phylum Streptophyta; class Magnoliopsida; order Brassicales; family Brassicaceae; genus Alliaria; species Alliaria petiolata. Next base: position 114,358 of record JAHZTW010000042.1, read on the forward strand.
TCGTTATCAGATCACTCAACTTATGATATAACAGCCATTGATCTTCCAGTTTGTTGTTGCGGTTTCCTGTTACGAACTTGTGTTTTGAATGTTGGAGAATTTCATGTTTTGTATTAGATTCTTGATTCTGAATGTGGCTTGTGGTGTTGTTTCTTGTATTTGATTGTTTAATAGAGTGAAACCATGAGGTGTTTGTTGTAATCAGACCACTCAACTTGTGATATAACAGTCATTGATCTTCCATTTTTACGATGTTTTGTGTACTTGTTTGTGCTTGAGATTAATTTTGTGGAATATAATGTAGGGAAGGAGCTAAAGGATCCACGCGTTCTAACCGATGTTGGGGATGTTCCGGTACAAGAGATTAGAGATTGTGGTGTTGATGATGATAGACTCATGAATGTTATAAGCGAATCCGTAAAGCTTGTGATGGAAGAGGTAAGACTATTTAACCATTGACACTAGTGTTATTATGCTTACCTTACCTATTCGGTTAATCGGTTTTCGATATTCAAATCTTTGGAGAAATCTTTGGTGTTCCGTCTCTTCGGTTAATCGGTTTTCTATATTCAAATCTTTGGAAAAATCTTTGGTGTACATGGAACAGAGTGATGGTGTTTAACAGCTTAAAGGTCCAAAGTGATTGAGATTTTGTTTGTTGTGTTAGGAACCATTGCGTCCACTGGTATTAGGTGGAGACCATTCCATATCTTATCCGGTTATTAGAGCGGTTTCTGAGAAGCTCGGAGGACCTGTGGACATTCTTCATCTCGATGCACACCCCGATATATATGACTGTTTCGAAGGAAACAAGTACTCTCACGCATCTTCCTTTGCTCGTATCATGGAAGGTGGTTATGCTCGGCGGCTTTTACAGGTTTAGTCCATAGTCTCTGTTGTATGCACATTGCAATCTCGGGGAAAGATAATCCTAAGGAGAACCCAAAAACTTTATTGTAGGTTGGGATCAGATCGATAAACCAGGAAGGGCGCGAACAGGGCAAGAGATTTGGAGTAGAACAGTATGAGATGCGAACCTTCTCAAGAGATCGTCAAATTTTGGAAAATCTGGTATTTATCTCTTTATCTCTCTTTTAATTTCGACTGACAAGAGGAGTGATTTAGAGGTAGGATGGGCATCGGTAGGCCTGTCGGTTTGGTTTATTTGGGTATTTCGGTTCGGGTAGTTTGGATAGTCAGGTATAACCGAAATAAATTACGGTTTGCGTAGGGTATGGGATATTTAATTTTTTACCGAAATAAAGTTTCCGGTTTCTTGGTTTATTTTCGGATAATCTTCGGTTTAAAATTTGTTGGATATATTTTCAATTAACTTTGGTATATTTCGGTGTGATTCGTAAATACTGATTTAGATTCTTTTTATTAAAGAAACGGTTAGCCAATCGGTTTGGCCGAACTGCACCGATAACGGAGACAATTTCAAAATGTTGTTGATCGGTTTAACCTAAGTAACAGAGCCAAAACCGAATACCGAAAATCTCGGTTCGGTTTGGTACGGATACTTCAGTTCGTTTAAAAGTCTTAGGCCTAGGGATGGGTATCCGTTTGAAAAACTGTGGTTTAAAATTAGAGTTAGATTCGGTTCGGTAGTAAAATAAAGTTAGTTAGCTTTAGTTTGAGGAACTCAATTCGGGCTTTCATATTCACTCATTTTGTGCATTTGGTACATTTTAAGTTATATATTGAATGGGTTTTGTACAGAAATTAGGGGAAGGAGTGAAAGGCGTGTATATATCGATCGATGTTGACTCTCTCGATCCGGCATTTGCACCCGGAGTGTCCCACATTGAACCAGGAGGTCTCTCTTTCCGAGACGTCCTCAACATCTTACATAACCTTCAGGGAGATGTGGTCGGTGCTGATGTTGTCGAGTTCAACCCGCAGCGTGATACTGTTGATGGCATGACTGCAATGGTTGCGGCTAAGCTTGTTAGAGAACTAGCTGCAAAAATCTCGAAATGAAATCAGAACGACATTTTGGAGTTTTTGTCTTCTTCTAGTTTTGCTATGTTTATGTGTTTCATTGTGCAAGTTTGTAAACATTCTTGTAGGTTCGTGAAAAACATCCAATAAGTCTAACACCATAGAGCATCGAATAAATTTAATATGAGTTTGGCTCTTAGACCCAAATACTTTTGGAAGATCGGCTTTAGTTAGTACTCTTGCGCATCCTTAATATTGGTTTATAAACTAAGAAATGAAATGCAAAGAGTCAAAGACAGGTAAATAATAGGGTTTTCTACCAAAAAAGATTATATTATAAAAAAATAACATTAGATAATGATATTTTTGTAGATAAATTTTTTAGAAAGGTTAAATGTCTTTTCCAAACTTTTGGATTACAACATTCAATAAAGGATTTTTTTTTCTTCTTCAACATTTTCAGTCCCTAGAATAGTTCGAAAATCCAAATCGGGAAATTGAGTTTACATAATTCTCTAAGAGATTATTCTAGTAATTTATATACTTTCTAAGACTATTAGGTAATTTCTTTAAAGTTAAACGTCTATTATCAAACATTTAAAGTTTATGTTTGATGTATTTTCATTTCATTTTTATTTGCACTTAACTATTTATGTGGCAGACATTCTGGCTAAATCCAACATATTATCTTGTATTGTTTTCTCTATAATTGGAGTTTAAGGCCTACATATTATATAAAAAAATTTCGACAAACACAAAGCTTCTCAAATATGATATAGATCATGCACTAGATGGCCAAATTCTATTATCAAATTGGAAAGAAAGATAGCGAATGGCAAAATCATAAATAAAGTTATTCATTTATCGTGTATGTTTTTTTCCTTAAAATATGGGTTTCCCTAGTGTTCAACAATTATCATATTATTTTTACGTAATAATAACTATATACATGATATCATGCTATTCATTTAAACCATTTGAAAAAAAAAACAAATTTTATTCCGGTTTATACATAGGCATCGCAATATTTTTTCTCCTGATTTTAACTTTTCATTTGGCTTATAATTGTCCCTATTTTAAGATTTATAGCTTATTAATCAGAATAGGCATTATACCAGTAAACTCGAAATGTTAACATGTGCGAGACGAACAAAATTGAGGCTTAACCATTTGTGTAAAGAGAATTCAGAGATGTAAATATTTTGGGAAGGCCTACAAAATTTAGAAGTGTCACCAACCAACCGTCACACTTGAACAGTCTGACATGCCTTTGTCTTAAACTCAGGTGGTACTTTTATAGATTCTTCTATACATTAGAGATTGTATATACAGAAAAACTATTTGTATCCAAACAATAAAAATTAGAGAAAATTTGGAAAAATACACCAAAACTAGTTTATAATTTGAAAACTACACTTTTATTATTTTTTAAATTTTTTTTTAAAATTAATTATATATGAAATGACAAAATTAACCTTATTTTGAATTCTTATAATTTAAAATTATTTAATAAAATCAAAATAAAATATCATTTAAAAAATAAATAATATATATTTAGAATTTACTTTTTTTATAAATTCTAAAATCTTAATTTTATACTAATCTATTGAATATTCTACAAAAATATATTTTTTTGTAGGGAAAAAAAAATCCTAAATTTTTTATATATTATATACTTATCTATAGATTATTCTACTAAAACTAGTTTTAAATTTGTATAGACATTTCTCAAATATTAAGTTTTATCTGATTTAAGATTTATCTAATTAAAAGATTTATATAAATATAAAATTTAGAGAAAATCCTTTGATTTATCTAATTAAATATCTCTCATATATTTAATTTTCGATTTTTATTTTAATTTATAAAAATATTTATTATTAAAATCTGGTTAAAATAATATTTTTATATATCAATAAATTTAGTAATAAATTTTTTTTAAAACAGTGTATTTTTCAAATTACAAATGTTATTTAGGCTATTTTACCAATTGCCCTAAAAATTTTGTGTGTGGCGCTTGAGAAAAACATCGAGACAGTAGCATTTCGACATTTTAAATAGACTAAAGAAAATAACAAATTGTATGCAGCATCAGTTATAAAGTGTGAAAGAAAATATGCTTTTTATAATTATCCTACTTCCTATTATTTGAGAATCATTTTTAATAAAAAAAGCTAACTTGTAATCTCCACAATGTAAGTTCGTGCATTCTAATAATGGCATATAAATGTGACATGTTAAATTCCTAAAATAAACGAAATGTATTGATTGGTTGAGTTAAAATTAAATAAATTATGAAATTAAAACATTAATACACTAGATTATAACACTAAAATTAATAAATTTAAATTAACAAAAAAATAATTACTATGATTTCAATTTGTTTTTACATATATTCATAATAAATTGAATAAAATATGATTACGAAAAATTTTCAACCAATCTATATTATATTTTTAGATAAAAATGATAATATATTATCCAACAGGATAGTAAATAAGCTATATCATTTTCATCTCTCATTTTTTAATAAATAAAAAGATTATATCATACTCATATACAGTCTCATTGTAGAGCGAGAATTTGAGATCAGAAATAAAATAAAATGTAACCGGGTGAAAAAATAAATTATAATAAGATAAAACAAACATGTATAAGAAGTAGAAATAAAAATAAAAATAAATCTCAACAGTTTTGTTATTCCGTAACATTCTCGTGCTTTATTTTACGGAGTCATTTAAAAATCTTAAGAAACAAATTTTATAACAAACACATGTGCGGCTCAAATTTTATAATTAACAAATGCGTGCATGCCAAATAAGAAAAGTTATTTTCTTCATCAAAACAGTTCCTCAATATTGGACGAAAAGATGAGCGGAGAGCTAACAGAGAATTTATAAAATATGATTTCACAAATTTTATAATAAATATATATTATAATTTTTATTGAAAAGGAAAATTACTAATAGATTATCCAATATACTATATTTATTTTCATGATAAATTCGAATAATATATTTTAAAATTTTAAAACATTATTTGTATTTTTTGTTAATATTTAATATAATTTTTTATTTGAAACCATATATCATAAAATGTTGAAACATAAAAAATTTTGATTAAATAAAAAATGATAGAAACGGTTTTCGTGATTGTTCTTAAACGACAAAAAACTGCATTGTGTCAAAACATATTGTTTGCGGAAAATATCAAAAAAAAAAACTAACCAACACCTAAATATTACAATTCATTTATTTTTAACTCATACTTACATGAATAAATATACGTATTTATTTATTTTTAAAATACAACTCTACATTATAAAAATATATATTACAAAACATATACTTTGTTATTTTTTTAACACATAAAAGCCAAGAATAGGTGTGTGGATATAAATATTAATTATGCAAAAGTCAAAGTCACATGTGAACTTGTCGTGCATGCATTTTGTTAACCTCGATTACAATCCAATTTTAATTATTTTTAGTTATTGAACAATTTATATTTTTTTTTAATTCTCTATATGTCCTAAGATTCGTGCGGACCAACCATCTACCCTCTCTTAGGATAATAAAGATTGTAAAACTTATTTTGGTTTAATTAGCAATAAGTCAAAGAAAAATATATACTTAAAATATATATATTGGCAAGATTATATTGTGTAAGGAGAAAATAAAGCATACTATAAATAATATTCAAGACATATTATAAGAATTTAATTATTATTTAATATAACTTTTATATTTGCAATTATATGTCACTGTAAACGGTAGAAAAAATATTTTTTTAATATGTCACTAAAACTGATTTAAAACGTTTGTGTGATTGTTATTAAACACTAAAACTATATATGTATAAAAATATAACGTTTACATAAGATATAAGAAAATTAATCAATACTTAAATATTACAACTATTTATGTCTATAAAAAAATTATACGTGCACACCAAAAAAATTAAATATATTATTATATGTTTTAATATTTTTCATTTTATTTAGTTATCATATTTACATTTTTTATCTAAGGAAGTATTTTAGTCTTGGTTAATAGTTTTTTTTTAATCTTCAATTTCTATTGAAATCTATAACATTTTTCATTTGATTTATCTTTATTTTTTTTTATTAAATATCCATATAATATTATTATTAATACATAATTAATTATGTATAAATAAATCAACTTCAATATACATTATTAATTATATATTGAATATATAAAATATTTTATTATCCGCACACGGTGCAGACCGATCACCTAGTTACTACTGAATGACATTAAATATGTTACAACTTGGTTGACACTAGTTAAGTTAATTTGATAGAAATCAATAATTATTTGTTTCTTACAAAATCAAGACAGAAATAAATTCACACCAATAAAATAAACAATGTAATTAGTCATTCTAATTAACCAACTTAAAAAAAATGCAGCCAGCCATATTGAAAGTAGGGGTGTTCAATCCGGATTAACCGAACCGATCCGTTCTTAAATAAACAGAAGTAATCGATCTAAAAACTGAACCATATCTTAATACTGTTTAAATAGATTCATTTTTTCTATAATTTAAAAACCAAAATCAAACCACACCGAAAAGAAAAAAGACAAACTGAAATTCTGTGTAAATGATATATTTTACTAAAAACCGAATCCGAACCAAACCATCCATAGTATATTCGTTTTATATTGGATATAATTATATATAAAGCGAAAAACCAAAAAACCATACAAACCAAACAAAAATTCGGATATGAAACCGAATCTGAAATGAAATCTGAAATAAACCGAATCCGAACAAAATCATTCATAATAAATTTTGTTTTATCTTAGATATGATATATAAACCAAAAATCCAAAAAACTGTAAAACAAATTCGAAACCAAACTAAAATACGGATTGAACATCCCTAAATAAAATGGAATTGTTAACATATATGCCATGACTGTAAACAATTTATAGTAAAACAAATTCACATCAATAAAATAAATTATTTATTTAGTCATTCTAATTAACACCAATTACAAAGAAAATGGAGGCATATTAAAAGGTATTGCTAACATATAAGTTCTGATTGGTAAACAATTTATAGTAAAACGCTGGAGAAAAAAATTGTATGAGATTTGTTTTTTGCAAGTATGAGAAAAATTATGGGGCCATTATAATCATTACTACATTTTTCACCTCTTTTATGTAGAGGAAAATTTTCAGCTGAAAAAAATTAAAACACTTATAAACAAAAATTATTTTACTATGATTTTATAGTAAATTGTTTTACTCCAATAGGTTATGTAAAATTGATGTTACTTGTCTTTAATGTGTGTCAGTTATACATCTAACATTAATAATAATAATTTGAATTAATATTATAATTATTTGGGCTAAAATTATGACTAAATGGTTTTAAAAAATCACTTAATGACATGTATAACCACCTATTTTACATGAACCATTTAATGACACATGATTTAGTTTGTATAATTGTGGAGTGTTAAATATTTATTTATTTTTGAGGTCTTTTTCACCAGTTTCAGATATATTTAAACCTGACCAAAAAATCTGAACATGTAAAGTCATCTTCTAATTGTGTTTCTCGAATGCTAGATAGCATGACCACATCATCCAATTTGTAGAGTACTCACTTATAAGTGGGTATATGGCTTTAAAAAGTGTATCTCACCCACTCCAACGACTCTCCAATCCATGTCGAGACTCATGTTAGGTAATTTACCCTTTTCTTTAGATATACAATAGTAACTCAAAAGAGAAAACGCTCCCAAATGAGAATATCATATCTTGTAGGGAAAGGAAGCAACAATAAGAACACCCCGACTTGTTTCGCATATTTTTTTTTTTTTTTTGTCGACAGGTTCAACTTTTCGAACGGTTCAGAGATGCAAACTGGTGGAATTGAGTTTACATAATTCAAATGATATAGGTAGTTTCGAGCACTCCGTGCCAACTTGGCTGCCTTTGTGTTTTAAGCGCTTGGGATATGCAAGATTGATAAGAAGGAAATTTTTTTTCTACTAGTCTCGTATTCCCCCATGTGTAATGCGAAAGCCGGCCATTCTTCTGGGTTAGATACTATTTGCACCAATTCAGATTGTACAATCTGTAACGAAATCCATCGTCGATCTTCTTGTGTCGAGCATACAATGCATAGCCCATATCAATGCTTCCAACTCTGTATGTAAGGAGGAAATGCTTCGTCGTACATTTTTTGCCCCCATCAAGGTGACATCCGAGCCGATCCCTTGGCAATACCACCCTAGCCATACATTCGAGGCGTTTTCCTTCCAAGAACCATCCGTGTGACATGTTAGTCCATCGTGTAACCGAGAAACCAATATTTGAGCCTCCTGATGTTCAGTTATTTGTGTATCATCTAATTGTGCCATCTCCCATCCTGCTGCCTCTGCTTGTTCGATCTGTAGCACATCTCGGGGATCCCGATCTATGTTCGAGAATATATGTTTTTGTTTCGCGCTTTCCAAATGTACCAAAGTATCCATAGAAACACATTCATTTCATCTGTTCGTGGGAGCTCCCAAAATAAATGTGCCATATTAGTATATAAGCCTTCCGTGGGGAATCCGTGTGTTGGTGTAGGGATCACCAAAATTGCTCACACTTGTAATGCTGGTAGACATTCAAATAGTGTATGGTTGATAGTTTCCCGGTCCGCTCCACATCACATTGTGGATCACAGTTTATACCTCTATTGCATAACCTCTCCATAACCGAAATACAACCCGAAAGTATTTGCCATAAGAATTGCTGTATCTTTGGTGGGCATTTAACTTTCCATGCATGGCCTTGTAAGTGAATTATGTCCGGTCCATAAAACCTTGGTGTGTATTTTCATTAGTGGTAATTTCATGTTCCGTGTTGTATCTAGACTTGACCATGTATTTGCCCGTTTTTGTAAAGTGCCAGTTTTATAAATCTGGTCTAATACCCTTAGTAGTAGTAGGGATTCCAATGATTAATGGTATATCCTCCGCAACAACGAGATGTTCAATGAGAGGTAGATTCCAAGTTGAAGTTAAAGGGTCAATCAGTTGATTAACTGTTAGCTCGGGGTAAATATTATACCATCTGCATATTGCTGATCTCGGGCGAGGAGCCATAATCCATGGGTCATTACATACAGAGATAGAATTACCTGATCCAACTCTTTTGATGAGCCCTTTTTGTACAGATATCGTGCCGATATAATACTCTTCCAACCATATGAGCGAATAGGATCCAGGGGGCCGGCATTCCTGAAGTATCGCCCTTTGAAAATTTTCACAAATAGAGACTATGGATAGTCGATAAGACACCATAATTGTTTGGCTAATAGCGCAGTATTGAAATCCTCAATTATCCGAAAACCAAGTCCACCTTCTGTTTTACGCCTACATAGTATTTTCCATGCTAACCAGTGCATACCACGTGTCTGGCCACTAGTGCTCCACCAAAACTGTGAAACCATACTAGTAAGTTTGGTAGTAATCGTCTTGGGTAACCGGAAATATGACATTGCATATGTCAGCACTGCTAAATAGTTCATCAAAATAATCCACCACAAATTTTTCGGCTTTATTCTCACCCACCACCCAGGCGCCCTCATTATTAAGTAATCCCACTATTGTATTTACAGTTCTCCGTTGTTTTTCCGCTGCGTGGTAGAATTGCATATTAAGGTCACCATTTTTGTGCCATAAATTCCTACTTTTCTGTTGACAAAATTCTTCCTCGTCCCTATACGCCTCCTTGAAATTTCCGAGTTATGTCTGTGAGTTCCGCTTGCGTGCGTGAATCATCACATTGAATTTCCTCAAATGCCCGTTGTAATTCCTCTATCTTTTCTTTCCCATATAGTCTGTATTCCTGCCTCCATTTTGAGATTTTGTGTTTGCAGTTTGCGATTCTGTCCACTAGTGTAGGGCCCTCCCGTTCGTTTAAATACAGCCAACCACTCTCTATCGAATCGATTAATCCGTCCTTACCAATCCAGCGATTACCAAGCCGGAACTGCATCCGCCTTTTGGGTATTTGTGTTTGGATTGTGATGCGTAGGATTTAGAGCTTCGGTTCTTCAAGTTTTATATTTATAAACCCTAAATGCCTGCAAGTGCACAAATGTGCATTGTAGTACTTAAGGTATCGATCCATAGGGAGTGTATGCCTAACTACAGAATCAATGACGGTTAGAAAATGTTCCTAAGACATGAGGGGGTTTGGAGAAGGGTGTTTCGCGGACGGTGGCAAGCAGGAAAGAAAATAAACTACAAACAAGCAATCAAAGCGTTGGGTTCTTCGGGATATTCGCAAGGTATCACAAATCAATTAAGCAAGATAATAGAGAGAATCGATGGAATTCTAAACTCGGATCTTGATAACCTACTTCCATAGTATTAATCTCGAAACCTAACATAGATTATCCTACTACCATAGTATAAGCTATGGAGTCGAACATAGACTAACCTACTTACGTAGTTTAGCCACGAAATCTATCAACTTAGATTACTAAACTCCCGTTTATTCTCTAAGCGTATAAACAACTTCATTCGACAAGTTCACAAACCGCTTTAGATCTACTCACGCAGCCTAAAGTTATTTGCTCATCTAAACAAGTGCAAGCAAATTTAAGAACACTTTCGGTGTGTAAATTAACTAAATCGCAGTAGCTAGATTGTCAATCAAACTACAAGACGAAACACAAATCCAGAATGAAGAACTCTAAAGATAAACTCTAATCTAGCAATTTAGTAATCAATCCATGAATCCCCTTTGAATAACCCTTAAACCCAACAAACGAATCTACTCTAACATGATTGAGGCGAGCAGAAATGAAATCAATGAATGAATGCTTGAATTAAACAAAGAAAGGTTGGAGGGTTCGAGAGAAGATCTCTCTCCCCCTCAAAGAGGAGAACAAAACGAGAAAAGCCTTATGCGGCTAGGTCTTTTGGTGGATATAAAGAGAAGAAGAGAAGCTCACGAAAATAAATGAATAGATATGAGTATTTATAGTTCTTCAGCTCCTCTTAGGCGTCACTTAGGGTTCTTTTGTGTTTGACGGCAATTGGGCTTGACGGGCTTGCAAACGGGCTTCAAAAACGTGTTTTATGTTGGCCTTGCCACGGCCCACTCATGGCCCGGCCACATGGGGTCTGGCCGCATGAGGAAGTGTCCATGGCACAGTGGAGAGTGCTCTGGCCGCGGTCACGAGCCTTGGTGGTGCGGCCATCTGTCTTGCAACTTCTACGCTTGCTTCTCTTGCGAGACTGCATAATATGTCTTCAGTAAAACCGTCATAACTCCAGATCTAACCGTTAGTTTCCCTTCAAATCACTTGGATATGAAAGCTAACAGTCCCCTCTATCGGGTATCCAAATTTGAGGAAGATCGCGTGGCGGTAAAGTCTTGATCGGATGTTAAACTTCTAGCAGCTCGAATATGTCCAAAATACCGTTTTGCTCCGAAAAGCTCTATTTTGCATCCTTTTTGCTAAGTTAACCTGAAAAAAGTCTTGACCATACAAATACTCAAAAAATACTATTATTATATGAAAAACCGAGTGAAACACTTATTAAAATGTTCACTTATGATAGCTAAAATAGGTAAAATATCGATGTTATCAACTCCACCAGACTTAAACCTTTGTTTGTCCTCAAACAAAACAAAAATCTAAGTAAGGAAAAGAGGTTTGAAAATGTAGAAACTTACCAATACTTGGGAACTCATCAAGTCTAGCAATCGACCTGTTTGAGCCACGTAACTCGAAATTACAACTCAAAGTGTTTGGGTCTAGTTACCTTGAGCTTTACACCCTTCCCGGATATGCTTCATGGTCCCTTTGAGTATTTCGAGCTTTCTCTTGTTGACCCCTTTATTCAATTAGGCGTGTGGTCTCATTCGAGGGAGTATTAGTCGATGAGACATTATACTCTTCTCTTCCAAACATCTAGACAAAGACATTTCACACACAACTCTCCTATTTTCTCTTCCCTTAGTCGATTTCTCCCTACTTTTCTAGGGTATCATTTTATTTTTTCTATCGACTTTTTTTTCTATGTTTCTTTTTCTTTTCTTCTTAGATTCAGAATGATCACTTCTTCGAAGTTTTCATGATTTCTGCGAACCGTCATGGTCCTTTAAGGAACTCGGGTTGCCATCCCCAAATTAAGGCTTTTCTTTCTATTTTGTTTTTCTTTCTTTTCTATAACAAGGGAAGATCAAGGAGAGGTTGCATTGCATCTACTTATTCATGCTAGAGTCTAAAAGAGGAGCAAAATTCGAAGTACCTAAAGCCCCTTGACGAGAAATTGTGATTCATTAGGTGCGGAGTCAACGCGAGATCCCTCGAGTCTTCTAGAGATTAGAACTTTCTCCGTTGGAATGATCCACTCGCAGTGTTCAACTTAATAAACCTTGCTTCTAAACCCGTGAGAATGGTCATTAAGATTCCTTGTTAGAAGCGATTTGTACCTAGCAAAGTTCATAGTTTCCGACTAAAAGAAAAAAAAAAGTTTTGACTCTATAAAACGACTCAATAATTTTGAAAAATGCATGCAAAGACTCATGAAATAAAATAGTATTAGTAATAAATGAAACCCCCCCAGACTTAATTCAACTGTCCCTAATTTGTTTAAATCGAGTTGAGGTGAAAAAGATAGGTAAATTCAAGTACAAGCTTGTGAAGACTTACTTGAAAGTGGCGTTGGGTTTGGTATGGGTGGATGGACGTGTGGTATGAGTGAGCTAAAGACTTAATCATTCTCCTTATGTCCCTGCTTAGAATCGATTTGATTGAACAAAAGAAATCGAAAACTTAGCTCGAAAGGAAATGTGTTGCGCGGTTGAGCTTCCTTGATTCGTTTGGTGGTGGTGGACGTGTGATGGTAATGTTGGCGGCTGATGATGATGACTGGGGCATGCATTTGTTGAGAAGAACAGGTACTATGGTTGTTGAGTACTCGTCTTGGTTCCTTGACCTTTGTAGAACACCGTGAATCAGAGATGGAAAAAATTTCGTCCTTGTGTCTTGAAGATTGCATCACCTTAGAAACTTGAAGTTTGGGTCGGTGCTGGCCTATCCAGTGATGTGTTCGGGATCCCGGAAGACAGGTGTTGCTAGTTCGAACTTCAATGCCATATGAAATTCTTACTTGGCTTCGGTAAAGGTCTCGGTCGCGGAAGAGAGAAGCTAGTCTTCGGGAACTTTCCTCTTCGCGGTTTGGTAAAGGAAGTTGCCTCTTCTTCCTTCTGGAGCTTGAACAACGGTTCTGGAGGATGAGACCGTTGTATTCTTCTTCGTCTTCGTGGATACAGGTCCGTTGAAACTCATTGAAGAAGTATGTAGAGAGAGATGGATCATTAACTTAACTTGACTTGGATGAAGTCTTGTTTATCTTCCCATCTTTGATGCAACAGCAGCATACCGCGGTTGTGGAAGTTGTCTTTGCGGTCTTTAGGACGTTCTCAAGCCTTGAAACAAGAAGGAAACTTGTAAGACTTGACAGGGGTTGATGGAGGTCCGGTTTGGTGAAGTTCTGGACGGTAAACGCTGGCGAGGAAGGATGGCCGCGCGATGGGTAGTCGCGGCTGCGGCCAGGCCTCTTCTCTCCGGGCCATCGTGGTTCGTGGCGGCGGCCAGGCTCCTTCTGGCTGGCCCACGGACGGTTAGTTGCCCGGTGAGTGTTCTTCGAATCTCCTTCTTCATATTTTTGGCATTTTCTTCGTTTTTTGAATTTTTGTGTGCTTTTCTTGGTTTTCTGATTTTGTTTTTTTTGGCTTTTGTGATGTTTATGAAATTGAAAATAAGAGGAAACTAAAACCAAATGTGAGTATTTCAAACCTCAATAGAAAGAAGGAAAAGAAATACCTAATGGGTTGCCTCCCATTCAGCCGCTCTTGTTTAGAGTCTTTTAGCTAGACATGTATGGATTAAGATGTGATGAGCATCAACCAAAGGAAAACCTGGTTCCTTTAATCTCCATGCACTTGTCACTCGATGCTTGAGACATCATGGAAGACGCTCATTAATCAAAAGAAACAAGCCTTCACTCCCCGTCTTGAATGGTTCATGCAAAGGCAAAGAAGCGAAACAAAACTAAAGGAAAGGTCTTAGAACCGGATTTTCTTACCTTTGATTCTGCAGCTAGAACAAGAACACTCCCCGGCAACGGCGCCAAAAACTTGATGCGTAGGATTTAGAGCTTCGGTTCTTCAAGTTTTACATTTATAAACCCTAAATGCCTGCAAGGACATAGATGTGCGTTGTAGTACTTAAGGTATCAATCCACAGGGAGTGTATGTCTAACTACAGAATCAATGACGGTTAGAAAACGTTCCTAAGACATGAGAGGGTTTGGAGAAGGGTGTTTCGCGGACGGTGGCAAGAAGGAAAGAAAATAAACTACAAACAAGCAATCAAAGCGTTGGGTTCTTCGGGAGATTCGCAAGGTATCACAAATCAATTAAGCAAGAGAATAGAGAGAATCGATGGAATTCTAAACTCGGATCTTGATTAACCTACTTCCATAGTATTAATCTCGAAACCTAACATAGATTATCCTACTCCCATAGTATAAGCCATGGAGTCGAACATAGACTAACCTACTTACGTAGTTTAGCCACAAAATCTATCAACTTAGATTACTAAACTCCCGTTTATTCTCTAAGCGTATAAAAAACTTCATTCGACAAGTTCACAAACTGCTTTAGATCTACTCACGCAGCCTAAAGTTATTTGCTCATCTAAACAAGTGCAAGCAAATTTAAGAACACTTTCGGTGTGTAAATTAACTAAATCACAATAGCTAGATTGTCAATCAAACTACAAGACGAAACACAAATCTAGAATGAAGAACTCTAAAGATAAACTCTAATCTAGCAATTTAGTAATCAATCCATGAATCCCCTTTGAATAACCCTTAAACCCAACAAACGAATCTACTCTAACATGATTGAGGCGAGCAGAAATGAAATCAATGAATGAATGCTTGAATTAAACAAAGAAAGGTTGGAGGGTTCGAGAGAAGATCTCTCTCCCCCTCAAAGAGGAGAACAAAACGAGAAAAGCCTTATGCGGCTAGGTCTTTTGGTGGCTACAAAGAGAAGAAGAGAAGCTCACGAAAATAAATGAATAGATATGAGTATTTATAGTTCTTCAGCTCCTCTTAGGCGTCACTTAGGGTTCTTTTGTGTTTGACGGCAATTGGGCTTGACGGGCTTGCAAACGGGCTTCAAAAACGTGTTTTATGTTGGCCTTGCCACGGCCCACTCATGGCCCGGCCACATGGGGTCTGGCCGCATGAGGAAGTGTCCATGGCACAGTGGAGAGTGCTCTGGCCGCGGTCACGAGCCTTGGTGGTGCGGCCATCTGTCTTGCAACTTCTACGCTTGCTTCTCTTGCGAGACTGCATAATATGTCTTCAGTAAAACCGTCATAACTCCAGATCTAACCGTTAGTTTCCCTTCAAATCACTTGGATATGAAAGCTAACAGTCCCCTCTATCGGGTATCCAAATTTGAGGAAGATCGCGTGGCGGTAAAGTCTTGATCGGATGTTAAACTTCTAGCAGCTCGAATATGTCCAAAATACCGTTTTGCTCCGAAAAGCTCTATTTTGCATCCTTTTTGCTAAGTTAACCTGAAAAAAGTCTTGACCATACAAATACTCAAAAACTACTATTATTTTATGAAAAACCGAGTGAAACACTTATTAAAATGTTCACTTATGATAGCTAAAATAGGTAAAATATCGATGTTATCAACTCCACCAGACTTAAACCTTTGTTTGTCCTCAAACAAAACATAAATCTAAGTAAGGAAAAGAGGTTTGAAAATGTAGAAACTTACCAATACTTGGGAACTCATCAAGTCTAGCAATCGACCTGTTTGAGCCACGTAACTCGGAATTAAAACTCAAAGTGTTTGGGTCTAGTTACCTTGAGCTATGAAAGCTAACCGTTAGTTTCCCTTCAAATCACTTGGATATGAAAACTAACAGTCCCCTCTATCGGTTATCCAAATTTGAGGAAGATCGCGTGGCGGTAAGGTCTTGATCGGATGTTAAACTTCTAGCAGCTCGAATATGTCCAAAATACCGTTTTGCTCCGAAAAGCTCTATTTTGCATCCTTTTTGCTAAGTTAACCTGAAAAAAGTCTTGACCATACAAATACTCAAAAACTACTATTATTTTATGAAAAACCGAGTGAAACACTTATTAAAATGTTCACTTATGATAGCTAAAATAGGTAAAATATCGATGTTATCAACTCCACCAGACTTAAACCTTTGTTTGTCCTCAAACAAAACATAAATCTAAGTAAGGAAAAGAGGTTTGAAAATGTAGAAACTTACCAATACTTGGGAACTCATCAAGTCTAGCAATCGACCTGTTTGAGCCACGTAACTCGGAATTAAAACTCAAAGTGTTTGGGTCTAGTTACCTTGAGCTATGAAAGCTAACCGTTAGTTTCCCTTCAAATCACTTGGATATGAAAACTAACAGTCCCCTCTATCGGTTATCCAAATTTGAGGAAGATCGCGTGGCGGTAAGGTCTTGATCGGATGTTAAACTTCTAGCAGCTCGAATATGTCCAAAATACCGTTTTGCTCCGAAAAGCTCTATTTTGCATCCTTTTTGCTAAGTTAACCTGAAAAAAGTCTTGACCATACAAATACTCAAAAACTACTATTATTTTATGAAAAACCGAGTGAAACACTTATTAAAATGTTCACTTATGATAGCTAAAATAGGTAAAATATCGATGTTATCAACTCCACCAGACTTAAACCTTTGTTTGTCCTCAAACAAAACATAAATCTAAGTAAGGAAAAGAGGTTTGAAAATGTAGAAACTTACCAATACTTGGGNATTGAACAAAAGAAATCGAAAACTTAGCTCGAAAGGAAATGTGTTGCGCGGTTGAGCTTCCTTGCTTCGTTTGGTGGTGGTGGGCGTGTGGTGGTAATGTTGGCGGCTGATGATGATGATTGGGGCACGCATTTGTTGAGAAGAACATGTACTCTGGTTGTTGAGTACTCGTCTTGGTTCCTTGACCTTTGTAGAACACCGTGAATGAGAGATGGAAAATCTTTCGTCCTTGCGTCTTGAAGATTGCATCACCTTAGAAACTTGAAGTTTGGGTCGGTGCTGGCCTATCCGGTGATGTGTTCGGGATCCCGGAAGACAGGTGTTGCTAGTTCGAACTTCAATGCCATATGAAATTCTTACCTGGCTTCGGTAAAGGTCTCGATCGCGGAAGAGAGAAGCTAGTTTTCGGAAACTTTCCTCTTCGCGGTTTGGTGAAGGAAGTTGTATCTTCTTCCTTCTGGAGCTTGAACAACGGTTCTGGAGGATGAGACCATTGTATTCTTCTTCGTCTTCGTGGATACAGGTCCGTTGAAACTCATTGAAGAAGTATGTAGAAAGAGATGGATCATTAACTTAACTTGACATGGATGGAGTCTTGTTTTATCCTCCCGTCTTTGATGCAACAGCAGCATACCGCGGTTGTGGAAGTTGTCTTTGCGGTCTTTAGGACGTTCTCAAGTGTTGAAACGAGAAGGAAACTTGTAAGACTTGACAGGGGTTGAAGGAGGTCCGGTTTGGTGAAGTTCTGGACGGTAAACACTGGTGAGGAAGGATGGCCGCGCGATGGGTAGTCGCGGCTGCGGCCAGGCCTCTTCTCTCCGGGCCATCGTGGTTCGTGGCGCGGCCAGGCTCCTTCTGGCCGGCCCACGGACGGTTAGTCGCCCGGTGAGTGTTCTTCGAATCTCCTTCTTCATATTTTTGGCATTTTCTTCGTTTTTTGAATTTTTTTGTGCTTTTCTTGGTTTTCTGATTTTTTTTTTTTTGGCTTTTGTGATGTTTATGAAATTGAAAATAAGAGGAAACTAAAACCAAAAGTGAGTATTTAAAACCTCAAAAGAAAGAAGGAAAAGAAATACCTAATGGGTTGCCTCCCATTCAGCCGCTCTTGTTTAGAGTCTTTTAGCTAGACTTGTATGGATTAAGATGTGATGAGCATCAACCAAAGGAAAACGTGGTTCCTTTAATCTCCACGCACTTGCCACTCGACACTTGAGACATCATGGAAGACGCTCATTAATCAAAAGAAACAAGCCTTGACTCCCCGTCTTGAATGGTTCATGCAAAGGCAAAGAAGCGAAACGAAACTAAAGGAAAGGTCTTAGAACCGGATTTTCTTACCTTTGATTCTGCAGCTAGAACAAGAACACTCCCCGGCAACGGCGCCAAAAACTTGATGCGTAGGATTTAGAGCTTCGGTTCTTCAAGTTTTACATTTATAAACCCTAAATGCCTGCAAGGACATAGATGTGCGTTGTAGTACTTAAGGTATCAATCCACAGGGAGTGTATGTCTAACTACAGAATCAATGACGGTTAGAAAACGTTCCTAAGACATGAGAGGGTTTGGAGAAGGGTGTTTCGCGGACGGTGGCAAGAAGGAAAGAAAATAAACTACAAACAAGCAATCAAAGCGTTGGGTTCTTCGGGAGATTCGCAAGGTATCACAAATCAATTAAGCAAGAGAATAGAGAGAATCGATGGAATTCTAAACTCGGATCTTGATTAACCTACTTCCATAGTATTAATCTCGAAACCTAACATAGATTATCCTACTCCCATAGTATAAGCCATGGAGTCGAACATAGACTAACCTACTTACATAGTTTAGCCACGAAATCTATCAACTTAGATTACTAAACTCCCGTTTATTCTCTAAGCGTATAAACAACTTCATTCGACAAGTTCACAAACTGCTTTAGATCTACTCACGCAGCCTAAAGTTATTTGCTCATCTAAACAAGTGCAAGCAAATTTAAGAACACTTTCGGTGTGTAAATTAACTAAATCACAATAGCAAGATTGTCAATCAAACTACAAGACGAAACACAAATCTAGAATGAACAACTCTAAAGATAAACTCTAATCTAGCAATTTAGTAATCAATCCATGAATCCCCTTTGAATAACCCTTAAACCCAACAAACGAATCTACTCTAACATGATTGAGGTGAGCAGAAACGAAATCAATGAATGCAAGCTTGAATTAAAGAAAGAAAGTTTGGAGGGTTGGAGAGAAGATCTCTCTCCCCCTCGAAGAGGAGAACAAAACGAGAAAAGCCTTGTGCGGCTAGGTCTTTTGGTGGCTATAAAGAGAAGAAGAGAAGATCATGAAAATAAATGAGTAGATATGAGTATTTATAGGTCTTCAGGTCCACTTAGGCATCACTTAGGGTTCTTTTGTGTTTGACGGCAATTGGGCTTGACGGGCTTGCAAACGGGCTTCAAAAACGTGTTTTATGTTGGCCTTGCCACGGACCGCTCATGGCCCGGCCACATGGGGTCTGGCCGCATGAGGAAGTGTCCATGGCGCGGTGGAGAGTGCTCTGGCCGCGGTCACGAGCCTTGGTGGCGCGGCAATATATCTTGCAACTTCTACGCTTGCTTCTTCCGCGAGACTGCATAATATGTCTTCAGTAAAACCGTCATAACTCCAGTTCTAACCGTTAGTTTCCCTTCAACACACTTGGATATGAAAGCTAACAGTCCCCTCTATCGGGTATCAAAATTTGAGGAAGATCGTGTGGTGGGAAGGTCTTGATCGGATGTTAAACTTCTAGCAGCTCGAATCTGTCCAAAATACCGTTTTGCTCCGAAAAGCTCTATTTTGCATCCTTTTTGCTAAGTTAACCTGCAAAGAGTCTTGACCATATAAATAATCGAAAACTACTATTATTGTATGAAAAACCGAGTGAAACACTTATTAAACTGTTCACTTATGATAGCTAAAATAGGTAAAATATCGATGTTATCAGATTGTAAACACTATTGGTCGATGATCTGATTCCACCATTCTTAGATATTCCACATATGAATGCGGGAATAAATCATGCCATTCCTCTGTTGTCAAGCCCTATCTAGTCTGCATCGAACCGTTCCGCCACTTCTCGACCCTCGCCATGATAATTTGTTTCCTTTATTTGGGAAGTCCAATAGCTCGCAATTGCTAATCATAGTATTAAAATCGATAAAGGTGGATGCTCGTCTTAAAGTACCCCTTTGTTTTCATGATTCCCGGTAATCTCATTAAAATCTTCAATTAAAAACCACGGTTCCGTTCTGGTTGTTCCCATTCTCGTAAGTCTTTCCCTGACTTTGTTTCTTAATTTTGGAATTGGGTCACCTTAAATAAACGTGATAAATATTTTTTTCCTTCGTAAGTTGCCTCAATATCAATAAGCCATTTATTGGAAAATAAAATTTGAACATCATTCATTATTTTAAAATAAGGCCAATCCGCCACTAGAACCACACGGTTCAACCGTGTCAACTTATTATAACCAAATTGAAACTGAAATTGCTGCGTAAAAGAAAAAATAATTTTGGTTTCTGAAAGTAAAAGAATCTCTGGTGTAAATTTCTTCCAAACCTCCCGCAAATAACTTATTGTGTATGAATTACCAATACCCTGACAATTCCAACTGAGTATCCGCATTGATGGATTTATTTTGATGTTCCCGAATCAGAATTTGGTTTAGGGATCTTCCTTCCTTTGTCCCCGTGTATGTCCACTCCCGGACGGCGTATTATCTTGGACGCACCCTTTTTCCTTGGGGTGATCAACGACTGAACAAGCCTCTTTTTTGCATTAGCCCCCATGAAGTCGATGTTAAACCGAAGTTGTTCTTTTTGTACCCCTCCATGATTGTCTTTCTCTTTTTCTCCGTTATCAATTGAGTCACCATTGTTCTCATCAGCTCCATTTGTGATATCAACCTCAGCCTCATTGAGAACCTCCTCCCCCATTTCCAGACCTTGAGAGATATTCCCTTCCACACCATCCAAAAGATGCATTTGAGCATCCTCATCCACTGCATCAACAGCCCCAGTAGTAACCAAAGTACCGTTCCCAGGATCGACATGGACACTCGGATCCTCCTCATACAATGCTGAGAGATTTGTATCTCTTGTCTCTTCCACCAATACCGTATCATTTGGTTTAGTTTCAACTTTTTCTTGCCCACCTTCCTGCACAGTTTGCATAGCCTGTTCCACAAGCATCAAATTTGGATCCACTTGATTCATATCATCATCCATATGCGCTATTTCATCCTAAAAAAGAAGAGATTGTTTTTAATTTTTTATTTTATTTACTCTTTTATTTTTCAGTTGTGTTGTGAAGTATATATGATTTCTAAACTGCTACACTTTATGTTTGATGCATTGTGAACTCTTTATAAAGAACTTATCTTCTATATATGAACTAAGGATACACAGATTGAATTGTAATCCCAAGTTCCATGAGAAGATTGCAAATCCGGATAATTTCTAGGGATGTGTTATCTATAACCAGGTATTCTGCTTATGTTTATGATCTCCTTTCTATCTCTTAGATGACTATTAAAAATACACATGATGACTGCCAAAATACATGATGCATTTGTTGGTGGATGCATAGTCATCTGAATCGCCAGTCCAAGGAAAAGTCATGTAGATTAAGTTCTCTGCCGAGAAGAAGATTCCATGTGTAGATGTGTTTTCCATATATCTTTAAAAATTAGGCAACTTTCAGTGATCTTCAATCAGGTGATGCCTAAATTGAGTGATACATAGGTTTTAACCCTATAAAAATTACTGCAAGTGCACAACAAATATTATAGTATTTAGGGATCGAATCCACAAATTCCAATGGTCATACTATGATTCTTAATGAGTGAAACTAAGTTAAGACAATGATATAGTAGTTGTTTGAAAGTTAAAACGAAAATATCAATTAAAACGGTAGTAAGATCAATAAAACGAGGTGCTAGGTCAAAGCCAATTCGCCGGAATTCGAAGATCATGAACTAGACAATTATTCAGAGAATAGATAAGCACAGTCTAGAACTCAAACATAAATGTTTAACCAATCCAGTGTCGTGGTATCAATCAATTTATCTAGCAACTTAAGATTCTAAACTGTCGTTTGAACTTAGAATTTTAAACAAACATTAGCGAGTAGGTTTAATTTGTTCATAAAACGCCTTAACATCAGCTTTCGTTGGTTAAGGACGTTTTGCTCACCTATGTTCTATCAAGCAATCTATAACACTTTTGATGAATAGATTAAACTCTAACTCATATACTAAGTGATCAATTCAGTTTAAGCAATGAACACAGCGATAGGTGAAGACAACAATTGATAAATCTCTATCTATGTCTAATTCAATGATTCCTAAATTCTCTTGAAACCCTAAACCTAACTAGGAGATTGCTCAGCCGTGGAAACAGAGAAACAACAAGGAGAAGAAGAAAAACTCATAATCACTAAAATAGAAATTCAAAGGGGTTCATAAATCTTCTCATAGATGTAGAGTCAGAGATTCGTCTCTCTGAAGCTTACAAATTGCCAAAAGCCAAAATTATGAATGTCAAAGAAAGCGTAGCCTCAACAATGGCTAAAAAATAGATATATATGGTCTAAACATGTCCTTGGTCGAAATCTATGCCAAAACCAATCAAACATAGGAAAAACCAAAATTTCCTTTTCTTCTGTGCAAGTGAACCGGTCGGTTTGAGGTTAGATCGATCGATCCTAGAGAAGATCGATCAATCTAAAAAGCTTTTGGACGTCTTCAACAATTAGATTGATCGATCTATGAATGGAACGATCGATCTAAATACTCTCTACCTATCTTGGATCGATCGTTCCCAATGTAGAACGATCGATCTAATATCTTCCGTCTGCTCGTCGACTTTGGAGCGATCGATCCAAATGTGGAACGATCGATCCAACCTCTGGACATGATATATTCTTGCTCTTTTGCTTCCGTTCCTTCTCAAATGCCTTAAACTCCATCCAAACGTGTTTCAACCTAAAAGACTCTAAAACATAGAAAATACTCGAAAACCCTTTTAAAACATTGGTTAGAATGCTTTAAAAATGCAATACATCATTGAGAAAGATGGATCACATCATAAGAAATATCAAGTATTGTGAAAGTGAGGTATTGCAGGCTTCCTACTAGCTTGGGATATTCGGTGGGATCCAAATAAGAAATACCAGAACTGAGTGTCAGTTTCACCAATTAGGTCATTGGTGTACTCACTAGTTAATTTGGCTTTGCTAATGCTGTAGATGTGAAGAAGATCCATGATGTCTTTCTGTTGATTTAGATGAAGTGCATGTGATGTCTGATGAGCCTCTTATCCAAGGAAGTAGTTAAATCCTCAACATCTCGGACCGAGAATTGATATGGGTCAAATTTACCCTAGAGCTACTCTCTCAAATTAAGAGATCAGTTGTTGTACTTAGGGATCGAATCCACAAGGAAGGGATAGTCACACAGCAAATTTCTAAGTTCGAATTAAGCTAAGTGAGAATGTGAAACTAAAAGACAGAAGGCAACTAAAACATGTGTAAATTCAGGAAACGAAACGCTAGGTTCAGGGAATTTCTCAGGTGATCCAAATTGCAGGTCTAGACAGAATGTTAGGAATTATGAAGAACTGTTCTAGAACTCGAAACACTAATGTAAAATCAACCAACTCTCGCTGCGAAGATTATCTATGTCTAAACCCTAGAATTCCAAATCTCTTTGCAAATTCAAACAATTCAGACAAGCATTAATATCAGGTTCGATTGTTCACAAAATCCTAAACCAAATCTCTTTGCGAATAGGTATTTTGCTCATCTAACATTAGTTCAGGCAATTAATAATACTATCGCATCTATTAATCAACCTAATTTGAATAGAAAGCATAAAAGAAATCAATAGAATCAAAGGAGTTCCAAATTTGCTCTGAAGGAGATAAATTCTTCTCTCTAAAATCTCTCTAAAAATCTCTTTCTAAATAATGTGTGTTGTGTTGTGTAGCCTAAACAATGGCTGAAAAACTCTATTTATAGGCCTAGGTTCGCATCTTCAATTCCTTAGAGGATTAGGAAAAGTCTTGGAGATTTCCTTTTCTTCAAAATATGGAAACTTCTCGATTCTGGAAATTGGAAAACCTGGTGTCGATCGACACTCATCGTGTTGCAATTCGTGACTTCATTCCATTAAGCTCCAAAATGTATCCAAATCTCCAATTTATCTCCAATTGTACCTGAACCTGTAAAGACTCTATATA
>JAHZTW010000042.1:264703-319664 GCA_020283515.1 Alliaria petiolata
GATCGACACCAAGATTGTGTCGATCGACACCATCGAGCAACTCTTGTTCGACGATGACGGCGCCAGCCTCATCAAGTCTCTGTCCTTGGGCGTTCCTTCTGCGCCCTTCTGTATCAACCAAGTTGCCTTCAGCATCTCGGATTAGAACCATAAGATCAGCCATCGTATCCTGCGCAGGGTGTCGATCGATGCTATTGGTCGATCGATGCTATTGGTGTCAATCGACACTCGTGTAGATGCTCAGTTCTTGCGTTCGAGACGACCTAGTTCATGGTTGAGTGTGATTAGTTCTTTGTCCTTGTTGCTTCTGGTAATGCGATTAAGCATGCACCTGAAGACAAGAATAAGAAACTAAAATTAGTAACCAAAATAAAAATAGAACCTAGACAAAATTCTAATATTAGAACTCTGTAGGTAACTAATCTCCTTCCCCGGCAACGGCGCCAAAATTTGATATGGGTCAAATTTACCCTAGAGCTACTCTCTCAAATTAAGAGATCAGTTGTAGTACTTAGGGATCGAATCCACAAGGAAGGGATAGTCACACAGCAAATTTCTATGTGAGAATTAAGGTAAGTGAGAATGTGAAACTAAAAGACAGAAGGCAATTAAAACTTGTGTAAATTCAGGAAACGAAACGCTAGGTTCAAAGAATTTCTCAGGTGATCCAAATTGCAGGTCTAGACAGAATGTTAGGAATTATGAAGAACTGTTCTAGAACTCGAAACACTAATGTAAAATCAACCAACTCTCGCTGCGAAGATTATCTATGTCTAAACCCTAGAATTCCAAATCTCTTTGCAAATTCAAACAATTCAGACAAGCATTAATATCAGGTTCGATTGTTCACAAAATCCTAAACCAAATCTCTTTGCGAATAGGTATTTTGCTCATCTAACATTAATTCAGGCAATTAATAATACTCTCGCATCTATTAATCAACCTAAGATCAGATTCTAGGTCGCGAAGCTAAAATAAGCATTAAACACAAATCCAGATGAAGAACTCTAATGATTTTATCCTAACAATTTAATTCGACCTAACAATTCATTAATCACCCTTGAAAAACCCTAAACCTAACAAGTAAACTACTCAGACATGATTAATGAAACACAAATCATAATTTGAATAGAAAGCATAAAAGAAATCAATAGAATCAAAAGAGTTCCAAATTTGCTCTGAAGGAGACAAATTCTTCTCTCTAAAATCTCTCTAAAAATCTCTTTCTAAATAATGTGTGTTGTGTTGTGTAGCCTAAACAATGGCTGAAAAAACTCTATTTATAGGCCTAGGTTCGCATCTTCAATTCCTTGGAGGATTAGGAAAAGTCTTGGAGATTTCCTTTTCTTCAAAATATGGAAACTTCTCGATTCTGGAAATTGGAAAACCTGGTGTCGATCGACACTCATCGTGTTGCAATTCGTGACTTCATTCCATTAAGCTCCAAAATGTATCCAAATCTCCAATTTATCTCCAATTGTACCTGAACCTGTAAAGACTCTATATAGACTCGAAAATAGCCAAAAAGACTCTATAAAAACACTTATATCATGGTCTAAAAATGGGTAAAAACCATAATATATCAAGAATCGGTCAACCAAAATTGATCAAATGCACCGCATATATGTTATATATTGCTGCCCATGACAAGTATATCATCCACATACACTAGCAGAGAGTCAATGTCCTTGCTAAATTTAAGAATAACCAATGAAGTATGTGCCATTGAATTTCTGAAGATGAGATTGAGAAGGAACGTTCATAGCTCCATGTACTAGGCACACATACCTTGCCTTATACATATATCATTTTGTGTCAATTTTTCAACATCAACATCTACATCTTTCAAAGTTAAAAGCCGACAGAAAATGAATAATTATCGAAAGCTAAAAGAAATATCAACATAACATATATAACAAAAAGGATACTGTAAATTAAAGTTATCATCCAATCAACTAGAAATGGGGATATATCCTTGATAAGAGCAGCTCTTCAAATAAACAACAACTAGTTCTAGGTATTCGGATACATGTTCGGGTTCGAATTGGATTTTTGGATTTTGGATTGGATCTTATCCTTCGGATTTAGGGTTGTAGGATCTATTCAAATATTTTAATTTTTCGGGTCAGATTCGGGTCAAGTCTAGTATTTTTGCTATAATCCGATATTCACCTGAACATTTTGGGGTTCAGTTCAGTTCGGGTATTTTGTACCCAAAAATATCCAAATTTACCCGAAATTACCAAAAATACTCAAATGAGTATCCCAAACTACAATACCCAAAAATATATGAAATACTCGAAAAAACCAAAAACCTAAAACTATCTGAAATACCCATAAAATTAGATACTCATTCAGTTCTTGGGTATTTTGGGTTCATATATTTTCGGATACCCATTCGGTTCTCGAATATTTTGGTATCCGTTTGGTTCTCGGATATTATCCGAACTAAACCGATACGCAAAGTATCTCAGCATGAAGACCCACTCGGGTTTTTAATCAGCCAAGCGCAAATACGATTCATAACTCGATTAAGTTTTTCGAGTTGATCGGCCAAGTATGGTTCCATTCAAAGCTCATTTTTATATTGCGAGTTCCGACCCAAAGCACGTTCTTAGATTTGCGAGTTAATCGGCAAGCGCGGCCGATTAAGAGCTCAATTTAGATTTGCGAGTTGATCAGCCAAGTATAGTCCGTTTCAGAGCTCATTTTTAGATGTGCGAGTTGATCAACCAAGGGCGGGTTCAATTTAGAGCTCGATTTAGATTTTGAGTTGATCGGCCAAGTATGGTCCGATGATTTACAAGTTGATCGGCCAAACGCGGATCCGATATCAATTTTGATTTGGGAGTTGATCGGTTTGATTTGCGAGTTGATCGGCCAAGTATGTTCGAATAAGATTTGGGAGTTGATCGGCCAAGTATGGTCCGATTCCGAGCTCGTATTTATGTTTCTGCGAGTGTCACACCTTTTTGTGTCTTGAATCTATACTAATAAAAATGACAGTTTGGGACTCCTGAGGGCTCCACATCAGCATCTAAAAATTGCATAAAATCGCGACACGTCAGCATAAAAAAATTAACCCAATTAATAGCTAGATTAACCCAATTTCTTGATTGGGCCAAGCCCATATACTCTCCAAACACGCTTCAGATCCAATCAATAGAGAAAAAAAAAAACAAAACCTATTTGTCGTCTCCAACCTCTCGACCCCGTAACGGTCCGAAGTGGTTTAGTTGATGTTATTGTAGTTGACAGTATAAGTAAGGTGATTCATATGTGATGAATAAATGGATCGATGATTTTGGTCCTGGGCTCTATACTTCTCTCCTCACGGTTTCATGTGATTTTGCTATTACAGGTGGCTGCTCTTGTACCTAAAGGAGAACTTGAGGGGGAGATGGGTGATGCTCATATGGCTATGCAAGCAAGACTGATGAGCCAGGCTTTGCGTAAACTGAGGCACTCTTTATCGTTATCGCAAACACTTCTGATCTTTATAAATCACGTATGTAACTTTAGTAGTTGAAATTTGTAGAAAATTTCCTGCTTTTGTGGAATGTAAATTCTCTTATGTGAATGTATCTTTTTTTCATGTGAGAGCAAAACTATCGACATTTGGAGGATTCGGGTGTCCGACAGAAGTTACTTGTGGTGGAAATGCCTTGAAGTTTTATGCTTCCATGCGTCTGAATATTAGGCGGATCGGTCTTATCAAGAAAGGCGAAGAGGTAAGTATCCAAAACTGAAACCTGCTCACAGATTTTGAGTTTCAAGCTCTTCGCTTTACTAAATTTGACTTCTTTTACCATCTGTCCTTAGTTTGAACAAATATTGATCTTGAAGATGGCTAAGAATCGTTACATATACTGCATTTGCTTTTGTTTTAGTCCCTTATCTTCACTAAATTCACCTTCTTCTTTTTTTCATCTGTGTTATGTGTGTGATTTGTGTTTAGTTTATCAATCAAAACGTTTCTGTGGCCTCCTTAGTTTGAACAAATACTGATCTTGAGGATATATACTGCAATTGCTTGTGTTTCGAGCTCTTACCTTTACTAAATTCAGCCTTTTTAAAAAAAAATCTGTCTTATGTTTGTGATGTGTGTTTAGTTGGTCAATCAAATTTTATAGGTTGCCTCCATATTTTTGAACAAATACTGATCTTGAGATTGAATAAGAATGGTGAATAAACTGCATTTGCTTGTGTTTGAAACCTGACATTGTATGCTTTTGTAGACAACGGGAAGTCAAGTTTCTGTTAAGATTGTGAAGAACAAACTCGCACCGCCATTCAGAACAGCACAGTTTAAGCTCGAGTTCGGGAAAGGAATCTGTAAGGTCACGGAGATCATCGAACTGAGCATAAAGCACAAGTTCATTGCCAAACTCGGAACGTTTTACAATCTAAATGGGAAGAACTACCATGGAAAAGAGGCTTTGAAGAAGTTTCTGAGACGGAATGAACCGGTTCAAGAAGAGCTCATGAACAAGCTCAAAGACAAGCTCATCACCGATGAAGCTGAAGATAAAGAATCTGAATCTGAGGAGGAAGAAGAAGATTATGGTCGAGTTGCGGTTTCATCTGAGAACACAGATGATGAAGCACCAGCTGTAGTTGAAGCATGAACAGACCCCCTCCGGTTTAGTATAATATCTTCTTTTGGTGTAGACTTTTTTGGTTTAATGCGGTTTGGATTCGGTTTCCTCTCTCGTGTAATTTAGGTGTGAGTTAATCACGTTTACATATAAACCCTTTTGCTGTGGGTGAGAAATTTTTGCAGTTTTATGGGGAATTTCAATGTTAAGGAAAAGCAGAACATTTTCTTTCCAATATCAATTTTATTTCATTTCAAATACTCCATATTTGTTTTATATTACTTATCATTTTAAAATTAAAATTATGTTTTAAACCATGTAATGATATTTCACTAACTTATATTTGACAGCAAAATGAATGATTACACTTAAAAAATAAAATAATACAAACATTTATTTTATTCATCGAAAATAATGAATATAATAAATAAAATAATGTATACGTTGTGAAATATTATTATAACCACGACCATATTAATACAAATGTAGAACCAAAAAGCCATTTTAAGATACATATAGCAAAACATTATACAAAAACAAAACAAAAAATTCAACCAAATTTTTTAAAAAAAAATTATAATATAACCCCTACAAAGACAATACTACTAAACAAAAAAAATAAACAAAAGACAGCATTCAACACATCACGGCCATATAACTAAAAAAACATAAAATAAATTAGTAGAAACCATTATCTATAATGACACACATCTTATAAGACAATACATTACCAAAAATTAAAAAAAATTTAATTTTTTTTAAAAAAAATCACGATTCTCATATAACAATATTGCATCCGCGACTACGATAAACAGTATAAACAAAGTAGTGATGACCATGTCCACAACCGAAGAACTTCATACATATATCACCATTGTCGGGTACTGTTCTGCAATGTATGGTTGCCTACCAAACTTATTCGTGTCACTTGACATACCGCTGTGTATATTAATAACACAAATAAGACTAAAGACTATTATCTAATCTATTTCAGATTGTAATTCACACTAAACTGAGAAATTAAATAAAAAAAATTATATTAACAATTAATTATCAAAATGGTAAGAAAATAAGAAATTTCCAAAAACACCAAAATAAATGCATAACAAGTTTTCATCTTATATATGAACTCAAGCTAAAACTTAACATAAACGCATAGTAGTGATTTTAAGCTACGAACAATCATCAATATATAATCAAAAATACAAAATTAAAATAACAAATTTAAATTACAAACAATTATTATATTAATAGAAAATAATGGATAAAAACCGCGCGTAGTGGGGATCAACCCCTAGTTAATTCTAAAATTTGATCATAGCCACTAAGTTATG
The DNA here is from genome assembly GCA_020283515.1 of Alliaria petiolata. NCBI lineage: Eukaryota > Viridiplantae > Streptophyta > Magnoliopsida > Brassicales > Brassicaceae > Alliaria > Alliaria petiolata. The sequence goes on from JAHZTW010000042.1 coordinate 270,636, forward strand.
GATTGAACCACAAATTAATGCCATGATCTTGGCTACATTGACTTGACCGTTCGAACTCCTTTCATGTGTTTAAATAAGACTTTAAAAAGAATTGTATTTTGACTTACTCGTTTCATCCTTCAGAATGGATCTGGTGAGTCGTTGCTCTAGATTTTCCTTTGTGTAATCGTTTGGGTTTCTGTCTGAGCTTTCTCTTCTTTTCGCGGTCAAATTCATAGCCAAAAACTTCGACAGTTCTCCTTATAGTCTCTTATATGGGTGTACCCAGTCCAGGTCTTGCGAAGTGTGCTCGTAGAATTGATAATCTTCATTTCTTAAGCTATTGCAGGATCTCTGAATTTCGATCGATTATCCATGTCCAATAGATTTGCTTCAACAGATTGTTATCGATGTTTCTTCTGCCTTAGTGCCTTCCTTTCTTACGCGAAGAGATAACGAGCTGGGATACCACATGTTCACTTTCTTTTATTTATCATGAAGTAGAGCTTAATCAGTGAAGTCATCAACAATATTTCCAATCATTTTGATCAGATTTTAGTGTGAAAAATAATTGACACCGAGTGGTTTTAGAAATAGTTCTCCAAAATATTCATGTTCTAAATACCGTTCATGAATGAGAAGTTTCGTCAATGTGTAGAAACAATGACGAATTTTCAGAATTAAGAGATTGGTAGAAATAGTTTCGTCACAGATTTCTAATAATTTTTCGGTGACACTGAGGTGGTGATTTCTTCTATGCGTGGACTCGTCTTGTTTGTCACTTCGATCTTTCATTTGGGTGTTAGACTAGCACTAAACTGAAACTACACCGGTCAAAAAATTTAAATAGGAATAACGAGGATCTGGTTCATCTTTAGTGGAACAAAGTATCGAGTGGCATTTTAGCAAATAACCAAGAATTTGAGCTCAAAGAACACGTCAGACCGTTCCGACGAAATCAGAGAACAAGAATGGAAAAATAAACAAAAATTTAGGTAAGAACGAGATGGATGAATTTAACATCAAATATATGAGCAAATGTGTTGGAGCGAATAAACATTAAGCATAAGAACTCAGCCAGATAGTAAGTGAATAAAAATGTGTTTATAAGATCGTTAGCTGCACTCGGGACGAGTTGCATACACATCCATTGCAGGAACAATCTATAAGGCTCTCTTCCTTTAAAACTTTAGCTTAAAATACGATGCAAGTGTAGAATCTAGATGTGAGTTATTCCTTTTGAATATGCCACTCCGTAAAGTCTTGTGCTCCTTTAATGCCTTTCAGTCATCGTGAAATTTCAGTGTTGACCATCTTCAAATACTATTGACTGTTTTTGACCATTTCAACTAAATGGATCTTTCGGGGCTTATAACGATAATGGACTTCCGAAAATATAGCCCAAATCATTATGTGAAAGCCGATACCAACAACTATATAAGAACATTTGAGGATTACAATGTCAGTCATTATTTTTTTGCAATAACATCATTTCTAAAACTGTCGAACCTTTATTTCTCATGGCTTATTCTCAACGAAGATGAACTAAGTTTTTCCCTTATTAATAATTCAGTAATTATTGATACACTTAAAAGAGCCCATCATAATTAGAGAGGCGCTATTATATAATCACAGCCCAACTCTTTTGTATCAAACTTTATATTTTAAAAAACTTTATAATTTTCAAAACTTCAAAATATTATTACAGTATAATAAAACCATATAAATATAAGCTATTTTTATTGAGCCCTATACTATTTATTCTATAATATTTGATTTTTATTATTTTAATTAACAAATAAATTACATTTGGTACCTACGATGAATTGATCTACTGGTTAAGTCCCTTGATTACCGAAAATATATGGACATTGGTTGTCACATGTTCGATTCACGTTGAGAGGCATCTGCTTTCCATAGGAGAGTAGAATTTTATGGTTTGGACCTTGTCCTGGGGAGATGTATGGGCTCATGGGACAAGTTAGGAATTTGATAAACTTATGTATAACGAATCTCGTACGTCTTTGTATCCCGAATCTATTCGAGATGGATAATGGGAATTATGGCACCAAAGGATGGACAAATGGATGTGGATGATGAAGACGTGGATGATAAATCTGGTGGTGATGAATATGGTTGTGATGAAGATGGTGGTGATGAAGATGGTTGTGGTGAAGATAGTGGTGATGAAGATGGTACTGATAAAGATGGTGCTGAGTTTATTGGTAGTGTGAATGTAAAAGTGAAAGATGAACCACCACTTTATTCTGACGATTAGGATTATAGTGTTTATGGGAAGATCAAAGATGAGGATGAAGATGAACTGTGTTATGATGGTCACATGGACAAAATGCTTGGTGTTAGTGAAGGAGGAAGTTCCAATATATTTGTCAAACAGGGTTTTACTAGCAACGAATAAGCTATATCAGAGTTGCGTTGAAAGCGATAATTTTTAAATTAGCATTCAAAGTATATAAGTCTAGTAAAATGCTATTTGTGGGAAATGGATGATTAGAGCAGCATTGAAGGATGAAGCAAACAAGTTTTGGGTGAAAAAGTATTTGAAAGATCATTCGTGTTCAGTGGCAGATCGATTTGCTCACCGTAGACAATGCATTCTGAAATATATTGGGAAGCTATTTGTAAAGCGCATAGGAATAATAGATGGAATTGTGCCCCATCATATCAAAGATTCAATGAAGGAGATGTTTGGTTATTATACCACTTCATACAAAGCATTGATATATGCAAAGAGAATTTATGAGGGGAAAAACAGAAGATGGATATAGGAATCTGTTTTTCGTATTTGCATTTAATAAAAAAGCCAATCCGAAGTGAATTGCTTCAGATTGCACATGAAGTCTATTGTATCAGAATGCAAATGAAGTCTATTGCTTCAGACTGTATATGAAGTCTCTATTTTTTATTGTAACCTAAATTATAGTTTTAATTTGTTATAATTTTTTTATTATTTATCTATTAAAATCACACATATCGAAGTCTTTTTTTATTGTAAACATATTTTCTGCCTAATCAAAAAAATATATTGTGTATATCATAAATTGTGTATAAATTATATTTTATTAAATAATATTTTTTTAAACTATTGTTTTATTCATTTTTTAAGAAATGTATTGTGTAATATGATGTATATCATAAATCATCATATAACCTAAAATTCGATTTTAAATAATGCAAAAATTAAAAGATAATTTTTTGGTTATATTAAAAGTAATAATTGGATAAAAGCATATAATGTAATTACTCTAATCAAAAAAGGGAATTTGTATTTAAATAATGGGATAATAAGTGTGGTGGTGACACATCAGCAAAATGGCACCACTGTAAATATTTTTAAAAATAAGACTACTCTATAAAAATATTTATCAATTAATATATAGTGGAGATATATATCTATTATATAAAGTTGGATACCTCAAAAATTACTAATTAACATGATCGTGACACGTGTCAAGGTTATCAATTTGATTTAAACACGTGTCCTAGTAAAATATTATTTCTAAAGAAAAACGGATTACCAATAAATAAAAATAAAAATAAATATCAAATTTATCGATTTAGATTAAAAACTTAAAATAAAATTAACTAGGATATATTTCAACTTAAGAAAAAAATAAAACAAAAAGATCTATTTTAATTTAAGAAAATAAAAATAAAATAAAAAATAAATAATATTAACTAGAATATATTTCAATTAAGAAAAGAAAATCATAGATGCTTAGGGTTAAAATTGTTTAGGACCGCAACAGATTTTTGTTTTTAATATATATATTTCAGCACTGATTCGAATTTGTTTTTTATTTTTATTTTTAATATTTTAATGGTTTTAAATTTTATTATTATAAATCTGCGTATACGCGTATCTTAATCTAACATATATATATATATATATATATATGTTTTAGAAATATTGTTTACATGTAAAATCTATTGGATTTGTGCAGGACATATCCTCTACAAAATCAAACTTATGTGATCCGTACTTTTAAGAGTGCTCCACAGCGTAACATTCCATTCATACCCAGACTTCAAATGTCCTCGATTTCTACCATGTAAGCAAGTCATTAACTATTAGATTTATCACAAGAGAAAAAACTAGTTTTTTTTTCTACATTGTAAAACTCTAAATCTATTTTGTGGACCTCATTTCTATAGGCATCATCGCAGTATGCAAAGATTGGTGCATCAGCTTTCATCGAGTTTTCGGTTCTCAAACCTTAACACTCATACGCGTAGACATCCAGACGCAAACTCAATCATACCTCCACATGTACATTTTCTTTTATGCATGAATGAAATTATAGTTATTTCTGAATATTATAAGTATAATGACCTCCAATTGGAAAATTCAAAATTAGGTCATTAAATTATTCTATAGCTATTAGACTGCCAATAATCAACATATATTCACTAGAATCTATTATTCTTTCCTCGTTGTTGGAAGACCACCTACGATAGTAAAACTTATATTATAAATTCAATGTTGTACGTATGATATATATGCACTAAAAAAAATTATTGATGATATAAACGTTACAGAATGGAGTTTTGAATCTCGGCGACGAAGTTACCAACGTATATTTAATTTTGAAGAATCGTCATCTTCTACACAACGCAGGGTATACGTTCTTGTAACACACGTGAAAAAATAATGAAAGATAAAAATAACAAAAATTAATTAAATATTGCAGAGAATTATATCAATAGATGGAAATGTTGGTGCAGCTGCAATCAATCTTGGTGAAGGTAGGTTGGTTTTTTTTTTTTCATTTGACTATCCACGCTTTTTTCATATATAAATTTTATATTCGTGTGAGTCTTTCAATCTAAAATATCTAAGTAATTAGAAACAAAGTTTCCTTAAAAGCATAACAAATACATATTTTTCAGGCTAGAATATAAGATATACGATCAAAGATACGAAAGCATCGGTCAATACGTTGATCCTCACATGAGAAATTTTCTCAAAACGATAAACGGTACTTCATTATTATTATTTGTTATTGGTTAATCTTTGAGTTTTAGTTAATTTATTGATTAATTCGTGAATTTAATTGATTTTCTATTAACTTTTGTTATGAATTTTGGTAAGAATTAATATTTGCATCTTACTAATTCATAATTTGTTCATTTTAATTGATAGGTCGTCGTTTATCTATCCTCAAACCTTGAATAAGTGAAGGTTTCTATTGTCCTTTATTTAATGGTTCTTTTCTTTTTCTCTATCGTCCTTTGTTTTCTTTTGTGACATCGTCATGTGTTCATGTTCTTCCACATCTTGATATATACATTATGGCATTGTAACTTGTCTTATACAATCAAGATTTGTTTTCCTTATGTTGAGAATCGAGCTCCCGATTCTTCCCATTGTCACGACTCAAGACTTCAATCGTTTAAGAACACCAAAGATTTTTCACCCAATTCACGGTGTTAACGAAGGGCTACATCCGGTTAGGATCTTTCGATCTCCAACTTGGATTAACCACCAGATAACACCTCCGACATGGTTGTACAATCGGAGATCGCTCACCACTAATAACAACTTAATCGGTTTACAAGAAAGAAGAAGAAGAAGACTAAGATGAGAGAAGAACAGAGAACCCCCGAGACACTCTAACCCGAGAACACAAACACCTATCGTATTCACTAGTCTCTCAATCTCTCTCGCTCACTCTCTGTTAATCGCATCAAGAACATTGGAGAAGAAGGACGAGCTTATTAGCTAAATAAACAGAGTCGTACTTTGCTAAGAGATAAGTACGTCACCTCTCACGTGTGTCACACGTAAACACTATAGCCCTTCCTCTTTGAAACTTCTTGCTCAGCAAGAGTATTTGTCATCCTTGGCTCATTCCTTCTTTTATTCTACTCTTACGATTCCAAGCTTCTTCAAGTTGAGTCATAATCCAACATTCTCCACCTTGATTCAGCTTGAAGAATCCCCTTGTGAGCTGCCCCTTAGAGCCTGTTGCAGCGGGATATCCAAGGGTTCTCGAAAATCTATGGATTTTGATATCTCTTGTGCTTAGAACAATTCAATTTGCTTTCTGAGTAAGAAGAGAGATTCAAAAGACTTCTTTGAGAAATTTTCTCTTTCATAAATTCAATAACCAAGTATCAACGAAGCAAATACAAGGCCTTAAATAAAGGATGCTAATCCTAGCTACCCGAAATAAAGTAAATAATGATAAATAGAAAGTTGACATAACTAAAAAGGCAATTTAAAAGAGAACCAACTTGTAAAACCAAAACACCTAAAATCCCAAAACACGTTACACATTGGAATCCCTGCACGTTGCACGTTGCACGTTTCACATTAGAACTCTACGCTGCCCGTTTCACACTTCGCGCTCCAGGATGCACGATGCACGCTGCACGCTAATGTCAACAAAGGTTCCTACGCTACATCAGATCCCTCGGGGTAATGAAAAATTCACCCTCGAATTTTCATCTTGATCAGCCTCCTCAATTGGTACCAAATGCTTAATGTTAAACACATCCGCTGTGTTCATGTTCGGAGGAAGACGCAAACAGTAGACGTTGTTATTAAGTTTCTCCAAAACCTCCAAAGGTCCAATCCGTCGTGCTTTAAGCTTGTTGTAAATCTTAGCAGGAAACCTATCTTTGGTAAGAACAGCCCATACTTTATCGCCAAACGCAAAAGTGAGCACGCCTTTGTGCACCAACACTGGCTTTGTAATTTGCCGTGGTCACTTCCAAATTAGACCAAACCTACGCATGTAAATCCACAAATTCCTCAACCATAACACACGCACGACCATGTAAACGTGTCTGATCTGACGAAACAGAGAGATTTAGAAGACCACGAAGAGGGATGTCATAGACCACGTGGAAAAAAACTAAAACTCGTGCTACGATTCACATCATGGTTATTGATGGGGTCTAAATAGTCGTTCGAAATTGGAGGATTTTTTTTGAGGACTCGTCGAGCTTTTAATTTGTAGGACCCTAAGCTGCAAGTTCACAGCGTGCGTTGTAGTACTTAGGGTATCGAATCAAAGGGAGGAGGTCAACTGCAAAACAGGAAATCAGGGCAATCAAAGACGCAGAGAATTGAGGTTTTGGGGGTAAGTGTCACGATTTTTGCTGAAAAGAAAGAAGGGAGAGCAACGTCTTATATAGAAAAGGGTGTCAACCAATTCTATAACCAACGGAAAAAGGAATATCAATTTAAGTGCTTGTAAAAAGGAAATTAGGCGAGCAGTGAAGAAAAAGTAAATATTGAAGTGCGTAAATCTCGAGTTGTAAAGCAGATGGGGGAAACAAGTTGGGGATCTTCTCGAAAATCTATGGGGTTCTAACTAGAAATCAAACTCACACCAGTTCAGACAAACGAGACTAGGCGAATTTGCCTAAACTGGAATCACTGGTTTTAACGACCTAAAGTATCTCGAGAAAGATCGATCTATGTTATGCCAAGTGCGCAGGACTACTCTCGTATCCAACGGCCATGGCAAACATGCAGTAATGATTAGGAAAATAAACGTTCACGACTTCTCCTTAGGTATGCATGAGCATCCCAGAAGTGTTGCGCTCCACCAAACTAGGTTCGTATATGAAATTCAGCACGTTAATGGTTTTCAAAGATCCTAAAATCTGACTCTAGTTCATGACGCTAGATTCATGCAATAAGAACAAGTTTGATAAGAAAGAAAACCCTAATCTACGGTCTAAACAATCGGTTCAAGAACAGTTAATGAAATTTTCCATAGATCCCCTTAAAGAACATCCAACGAAAATAAACTACTCGACATGAAAGAAGGAGTAGAAAACGAGATTGATGAATGCATAACTTGTATAAATCGATGAGAAGTAAAGAGGGTTCAAGAAGAAATCAATCTCCCTCGAAGAACAAACTGAAACCGCGAATAGGAGATTCGCAGCCACCGAAAGAGAAGACAAGTTGCGTAGCCAAAATAGAGTTTTTCTGTCCTCCTCTAAGAAACCATAAACAACGAGTATATATAGATCTTCAAGTCTCCTTGGTCGTCAATAAGGTCTTGGCTTGCTTAAGACGGCTGCGGGTTTAAGTTGGGCTTCAAATGGGCTCGGGAATCATCAAGTAGTTAGCCGGCCGAGCGACTAGTCGTAGCGCGGCCACTGGTCGTCTGGTATGGTCGTGGCGCGGCCAGCTTGGTCTTTCGGGTGCTTGATGGACCTTCTTGCTTCCTTCATAACTTAAGATACAACAGTGGGATTGTTCTTAAACCACTACGAGATGAAAGACAGCTGATCAGGCTACCTTGTCTCCAAATATGAGCTTGATCTTGTGGTGGGAAGGCCTTCGTCTGATGTTGAACTTATGTCCTCGAGCACTATTTCCGGAAATATCCATTTTGCTTCAAAATATGCGTCTTTTGCTAAGATTACCTGAAAAGAGTCTTGAACAACCAAATACTCGAAATCTAGTGTTTATGCATTAAAACCTTAGTGAAATTCTTATTAAAGCACTCACTTACTATAGTAAAAACGGGTAAAATATGCATGTTATCAGCTCCCTCAGACTTAAACCTTTGTTTGTCCTCAAATAAAACAAAAATCTAAGTAAGGATAAGAGGTTTGAAAACGTGGAAACTAACCAATACTTGGGAACTCTTCAAGTCTAACAATCGACCTGTTTGAGCCACGTAACTCGGAATTCAGACTCAAAATTTTTTAGGTTTAATTACCCTGAGATTTTCACCCTTCCCGGATACGCTTCATGGTCCCTTTGAGTATTTTGAGCTTTCTCTTGTTGACTCCTTTATTCATTTAGGCGTGTGGTCTCTATCGAGGGAGCATCAGTCGACGGGCCATTATACTCTTCTCTCCCAAACATCTAGACAAAGACATTTAAGACACAACTCTCCTATTTTCTCTTCCCTTAGTCGATTTCTCCCTACTTTTCTTGGGTCCATTTTATTTTTTATATCGACTTTATTTTTCTATATATTTATTTTTCTTTTTTCTTAGCTTGAGAACGATCACTTCTTCGAAGTTTTCATGATGTCTACGAACCGTCATTATCCTTTAAGGAACTCGGGTCGCCGTTCTCAAACTAAAGCTTTTCTTTCTATATTTTTTTCTTTTCTAGAATAAAAGAAGATCAAGGAGAGGTTGCATTGCATCTACTTAGTCATGCTAGAGTTTAAAAGAGGAGCAAAGTTCAAAGTACCTCAAACCCCTTGACGATAAGTTTTGATTCATTAGATGCGGAGTCAACGCAAGATCTTTCGAGTACTCTAGAGATTAGAACTTTCTCCGTTGGAATGATCCACTCTCAGTGTTTAACTTAGTAAACCTTGCTTCTAAACCCGTGAGAATGATCATTAAGTTCCTTGTTCGAAGCGACTTGTACCTAGCAAAGTTCATAGTTTCCGACTAAGAGAAAAAAGTTTTGACTCTATAAAACGACTCGATAAATGATACATGTATGCTTAAGACTCATCAATTTAAAGCATAGTTAGTAATATAAGAAACCCCCCAGACTTAAATCAAACTGTCCCCAGTTAGTTTAAATCGAGTTGAGGTGAAAAAGATAGGTAAATTCAAGTACAAGCTTGTGAAGACTTACTTGAAAGTGGCAATGGGTTTTGGCGGGGGTGGATGGGCGTGTGGTATGATTGAGCTAAGGAATTAGTCATTCTCCTTATGTCCCTGCTTATAATCGATTTAGTTGAACAAAAGAAATTGAAAACTTAGCTCGAAAGGAAATGTGATGTGCGGTTTGAGCTTCCTTGCTTCAGATTGTGGTGGTGGGCGTGTGGTGGTCATGTTGGTGTGTGGTGGTGATGTTGGCTGCTGATGATGATGTTGATGATGATGATTGGGGCACGCCTTTGTTGAGAAGAACAAGTACTTTGGTTGTTGAGTACTTGTCTTGGTTCCTTGACCTTTATAGAACACCTTTAATGAGAGATAGAAAATCTTCCATCCTTGCGCCTTGAAGATTGCATCACCTCAGAAACTTGAAGTTTGGGTCGATGCTGGCCTATCCGGTGATGTGTTCGGGATCTCGGAAGACAGGTGTTGCTGGTTCCAACTTCAATGCCATATGAAATTCTTACTTGGCTTCGGTAAAGGTCTTGGTCGCGGAAGAGAGAAGCTAGTCTTTGGGAACTTTTCTCTTCGCGGTTTGGTGAAGGAAGTTGCATATTATTCCTTCTGGAGCTTGCACAACGGTACTGGAGGTTGAGACCGTCATATTCTTCTTCGTCTTCGTGGATACAGGTCTGTTAAACGTACATGAAGAAGTAGAATGAGAGAGATGGATCATTGACTTAACTTGACTTGGATGGAGTCTTGTCTTGTCTTGCCGTCTTTGATGCAACATCAATTCTGTTTGAAGTTTCCGCGGCACGTTGCTGTTGTGGAAGTTGGTATTGCGGTCTTCAGGACGTGTTCAAGTCTTGAATCAAGAAGGAAACTTGAAAGACTTGAAAGGGGTTAAAGGAGGTCCGGTTTGGTGACGTTCGGGATGGAAAAAGTTGCAGAGGAAGGCTGGCCGCGCGACGAAGTGTCGCGGCCGCGGCCAGGTGCGTCCTCTCCACGCCATCGTGGCTCATGGCGCGGCTAGGCTCCTTATGGCCGGCCGACGGCCGGTTCATCGCCCGGTGAGTGTTTTTCGAAACTCCTTCATTTTTTTGGTCTTTTTGGTTATTCTGATTTTTTTGTGCTTTTGTTGGTTTTCTGATTTTTTTGACTTTTGGGATTTATGTGAATGTTGTAAACTAAGAAGAAACTAAAACTAAAAATTAGTATGGTTAAAGAGATGAGAAAGAGAATACTTAAAATGGGTTGTCTCCCATTGAGCCGCTCTTGTCTAGAGTCTTTTAGCTAGACTTTGGTAGTTTGGGAGCTTAGTTGGAGGGTGAGCTCGACCTCAGGCAAGGTCTCTTTGCCTTTTACGCAGCGTATTCTGTTGAAGACTCTTTGAGTCTCTCCATGATTACATCTTCATCCCTTTCTAGAAGACGTTTTTCCATGGTGTATGGTATCGCGAGATAGAACTTTTTCCCATCGATATTGGCGGATGAGACTCGCCTATTGGGCCAATCCATGATGGCTCTTGCAGTGGCTAAAAACGGCCATCCCAATATGAGAGGTGCATCTTCTTCTTGGTGACTTTTGACTATGTAGAAGTCTACCGGGATTCTACAATCGCCAATGATGACCGGGAGATCATAAATGACTCCCTTAGGGGCCGTGAGTGATTGATCCGCCAATCCAATCACCACCTTTATCGCATAGGAGTGCTTGATCCCTTGTTCTCGTACTGCATAGCTCTGTAACACGCTGACTGTTGAGCCGGGATCACACAACGCATTTCTAACCTTGAACCCCTTGATTTCACATGTGATGAGAAATCGCCCGAGGTGTCGGATTTTGTGCAAGCTGCGTAGTAGCCTTCCCGACCTCCCACGCGTGAAGTGATCTTGTATCTCAAGCATAGTTTCGTTGTTTTAGCAAAAATAATGGCCGATAAGGTGTTTTGTCCATGCTTCAACGAAGGTGGTATCGTGGGGGAGATCTTGAAGCACTTTGTTGAATTCGTCTAGATTCTCTTGTGTGATCCTGTTGGTGTAGCTCTCGTATTTCCTAGCGCGGAAAAAGTGGGCGGCTCTGACCGAGTTAATTGAATGTCTGGCCTGACCGAAGTAGACCTTAATCTCGTTTCTACCCTCTAAGTTGTCTTCAACGTATTCTTTTAGACTGTAGCTTTCCCACGCTTCATCGAATTCTACACTTGCTGAGATTTCTTCTATTTTCCTGTAGAATTCCACCAATCTTTCTCTCTTGATATGTAGTGTGAGGGGTCTCTCTACATCTGTCGTGATGTCCATCGTGGGTCCTTCTTCTTCAGGCTTGGGAGACGCCTCTCTAGGAGCTTCGATCAGAGTTGTTGTTTCGCACGCCAATTGGTGTTCAATGAAAAAGCAATGTGCTTTCTCGGTTCCTGCGGCTGGGATTCCATGTTTTAACTTGTCTCCTATAAGCTTGTTAACTACCCCGTCGAGCCGTTTCTGTTCCTTGGATAGTTTCGCCAGAATTGCCTCGTTCTTCTTATGAGTCTTTGCAATGTTCTGAATCTCTTCTCTCAAGTCCTCGACTTGTGATTCAGCTTTCTGTTGGGCGCGTTCCATCTCCTGGATGTTCTTCTCCATCCGGCCCATGATGTTGTAGGTGGCTCCGTGAGTTTCTTCAAACTCGTACTTTAAGGCGCGGATATCTCCTAATCCACGGTTCATAACACCTTTGTGGTCCGCAAAGTGCACAGAAGTTCTGGACAGTTTGTTGACGTTACCAAAAGTGTGGTTCTCCTACACCTTCACATTGTTGGCGATTTCCTTGTGGAAGACTTCCGCCTGGATATAGTCCATCCTGGCGTGTAAAGATCTCTCAGACTTTGATTAATAATCAGTCATCACTGTTATCGCCTCGATAAGGTTCTTCACTTGCTGATATAAGGGAGTAGGTGCGATCCTTTGGTCGTTCTGGGCAGGAGGTGGTGTCTGGAGGTGAAGACTTTCACTTCCGTTGATGATGGGAGGTGGGAATCCTCCTTGAGGTCGAGGCATAAAGCGCTCGTTGGACAGCAGCATCGGAGGTGGTCTCCGAGAATTGTGCAGAGATTCTGCATTTGGGCCTGTGTTCGGAGGGATGCAAGGGTCGATCCTTGCGTGCTCCATAGTGTGACGGTTCCTGAAACTCATAGAAAGAAATCTAGAAGTTAGAGAAAAAGAATGTCTTTGAGTTGTGATCTTGACCTTTGTCTTGGACAGCGAAACACAACCTCCCCGGCAACGGCGCCAAAAGCTTGATGGGGTCCAAATAGTCATCCGAAATTGGAGGATTTCTTTGGGGACTCGTCGAGCTTTGAATTTGTAAAACCCTAATCTGCAAGTGCACTGCGTGCGTTGTAGTACTTAGGGTATCGAACCACATGGAGGAGATCAACTGCAAAACAGGAAATCAGGACAACCAAAGACGCATAGAATTGTGGTTTTGGGGTAAGTGTCACGATTTTTCCAGAAACGAAATAAGGGTGAGCAACATCTTATATAAAGAGGGGTGTCAACCAATTCTATAACCAATGGAAAAAGGAAAATCAATTTAAGTGCTTGTAAAAAGGAAATCAGGTGAGCAGTGCAGAAAAAGTAAATAGTGATGTGCGTAAATCTCGAGTTGTAAAACAGATGGGGGAAACACGTTGGGGATCTTCTCGGGAAATATATGGGGTTCTAACTAGAAATCAAACTCACAACAGGCCAGACAAACGAGACTACGCGATTTTTCCTAAACTGGAATAACTGGTTTTAACGACCTAAACTATCTCGAGCAAGATCGATCTATGTTATGCCAAGTGCGCAGGACTACTCTCGTATCCAACGGCCAATGCAAACACGCAGTAATGATTGGGAAAATAAACGTTCACGACTTCTCCTTAGGTATGCATGAGCATCACATAAGTGTTGCGGTCCACCAAACTAGGTTCGTATATGAAATTTAGCACGTTAATGGTTTTCAAATATACTAAAATCAGACTCTAGTTCATGACGCTGGATTCATGCAATAAGAATAAGTTTTATAAGAAAGAAAACCCTAATCTACGGTCTAAACAATCAGTTCAAGAACAGTTAATGAAATTCCCCATAGATTCCAACGAAAATAAAATACTCAAACATGAAAGAAGGAGTAGAAAACGAGATTGATGAATGCATAACTTGTATAAATTGATGAGAAGTAAAGAGGGTTCAAAAAGAAATCAATCTCCCTCGAAGAACAATATGAAACAGCGAATAGGAGATTCGCGGCCACCGAAAGAGAAGAGAAGTTGCGTAACCAAAAGAGAGTTTTTCTGTCCTCCTCTAAAAAACCCAAAACGACGAGTATATATAAGTCTTCATGTCTCCTTAGTCGTCAATAAGGTCTTGGCTTGCTTAAGACGGCTGCGGGTTTAAGTTGGGCTTCAAATGGGCTCGGGAATCGTCAAGTAGTTAGCCGGCTGAGCGACTAGTCATGGCGTGGCCAGTGGTCGTCTGGTATGGCCGTGGCGCGGCCAGCTTGGTCTTCCGAGTGCTTGACGGACCTTCTTGTTTCCTTCATAACTTGAGATACAACCGTGGGATTGTTCTCAAACCACTTCGAGGTGAAATGATACAAGACTTTTTAGCCTTGCAAGCAATTCCTCAATTGCTCATGTCATTGCAATACTTGAGGTTATCAATCCATCTTGGGAGATTGGTTGCACTAAGAATACAAAGTCTTGTCTAAGCTAAGCTAAAATGGATAAATTCAAGTCACAAACAAGTAAAAAGAGCAAGCTACAACTTGAAAGGACACTACTTAAGCAATAGCTAAGAAACTAAACCTTAATTGAAGCTAATCAAGAAACTAAGCAAAGATTACTACTAAGCAAGATTATCAATTATACTAAATCGAAACCTAGGGATGGAATCATTGATTTGGGAATTTAAGGGAACATTCTTGCAATCATTTAAGCTACTAATCAAGCAAACTCTATACCTAGAACTCTTAATCAAGATAAGACCATGATGTGTGGCTCAAATCCCTTTGTTAATTACCCTAATGAACTAATGATGTGTTAGCATTAGGATAATCAACAAGCATTAATAACAAATCTAAATGGTATGATAAACACTCTAAACATCTAATATCTTAGGCTAGAATATGTAAATCTCTTATTAAGTTGGTTCAAGCATTCCATCAAACACTTGGTGGGTGGATGAAATGCCTAAGATCCCAAAATGGCAAAGATTAGCCATTTGGCATTAAGAACTACTTAATAAGAAGAGATTAGGAAGAATCTATCCTAGATTGCAAGATTGAACCAATAAAATTCCCTAAATCTAACCCATCCCTAAGTTCCTATGGAAACTACTCACTAATCATGATTAAGCCCATCAAATCAAAGAGAGAAGATAAGCAAAACATGATTAGAGAAGAAATAAACAAGAAATCTAAAAGAGATATTGCATTAACTCAAAATCCAAAGCATAAACAAGGTATTTGCCAAAAATGGCTAGAAGTTTAGACTAAGAACTAAGAGAAAAAGACTTAAGATAAAAATTAGGTCTAAAGAGTATTTATAGGGGGACCCATGAAAATGAAGAAAAAGAGTTCGTCTGGGGTTGGATCGACGTGCTCGTCGATCTGTTTCGTCGATCCAACACCCAAAATAAAACGGATCGACGTGCTCGTCGATCCTCTTCGTCGATCCATCTCTTGGTCGTGGCTTCTGGTCCGGCGTGGTACGTCGATCTGGCTCGTCGATCCGTGCTCCTGGAAATTTGGATCGACGAGCCTACGTCGATCCATCTCATCGATCCGTGCTCCTGGACTTCTGGGTCGACGAGGCTACGTTGATCCATCTCATGATCTGTGCTCCTGGAATTGTGGATCGACGAGCTTCACCGATCAATCTCGTCGATCTGCTGCCAGAAGCCTTCTTCTTCATCCTTTTGTTGCTTCTTGTCCCTCCAAATGACATGCATCATTCTCCAAGTGCATCCTCAACTCCCAAGCGTCCTTTCCACCTAATAAGGTTCCAAAACATGCAAAGAACCATGCAAAACATGCAAGAACCATGCAAGAACACTCTAGGACTCTAAATGATCGAATGCAACACTATAATGCTATATTAGACTCTAAAATGATGATAAACCTACACTATATGGATGCTAAAATGATGCAAAATACAGACATATCATGAAATACAGCTGTTTAGGCTACATTGACTCCAAATATGAGCTTGATCTTGTGGTGGGAATGCATTCGTCTGATGTTGAACTTATGTCCTCGAGGACTATTTCCGCAAATATCCATTTTGCTTCAAAATATGCGTCTTCTACTAAGATTACCTGAAAAGAGTCTTGAACAACCAAATACTCGAAATCTAGTGTTTATGCATTAAAACCTTCGTGAAATGCTTATTAAAGCACTCATTTATTATATTAAAAACGGGTAAAATATGCATGTTATCAGTTATGAGCAAACGCCGCTTGACAAGGAACCAAATACCATGAACGAATTTTATCTCCCACTAAGCAACGCAAAAGATCACCCAAGGTGCGATCTGTAACTTCCGTTTGGCCATCGGTCTAAGGATGGTATGCCGAACTCATGTCCACATTTGTGCGCAACAGTTTCCAAAAGGAGCGCCAAAAAGGCCGAGAAATCGCGAGACATGATAAGAAACAATAGAGAAGGGCAAACCGTACAACTTGTATATCTCGCGAAAAAACAATGTCGCCACCTGAGAAGCATCAATCTTCTTTTTGCAAGGTATGTAATGAGGCATCTTTAAAAAACGATTAATGAGGCATCTTTAAAAAATGATCATTAACAACAAAGGCAGCATCATAAAATTGAGCTTTGTTCAAGAACATAACCTGTTTATTAGACGCAGGGCCAATAGGCGGTGATGAGGGCTCCAAAGAATTGGTAACATGTGTCGATGAATCTTGTGTGGGAAGCAATGTTATGTGTTTGTCTTCGAAAGAGAATGTATAAGTATTTGCGAAACCGTCATGTGTAGTACGCTTGTCAAATTGCCACGGACGGCTCAATAGCAGATGGCACGCATCCATTGGAATCACGTCGCACAATATCAAATCCTTATAGCTTGACCCTACCGAGAAATGTACTCTACAACGCTTGGAAATTCGAAGTTCTGTTGTTGTGTTCAGCCATACAAGCTTATACGGCACTGGATGCGGCTCTGTAAACAATGTCAACTTGTAAACCGCATCTTCTGCAATAAAATTTGTGAAACTACAAGAGTCAATCATGAATAAGCAAACCTTGCCACAAATAGTACACGACGAACAAAAGATGTTCGAACAGAGCCATGATTCTTGAATTTCTTGTGGTGCAATAAAGTTGCGGCGAATCACCAATGCTGTGCCTGTATCATCTGCAACTTGTTCGTCAATAACTTGCCATGTGACCTATTCATAGACATCGTAACGTGGTTCCTCATAGTAGTCGCCATACATACCACGTCAATTCGGTTTAGGACAAGCTGATTGGCGATGTCTCTATTCTCCACAGCCGAAACATTTGAATGTAAGCAAGCGAGGATTTTGCAGCGTTTAGGCGTTCTCAATTCTCTCTAAGATTCGGGTGGTTGTTCCGTGCTCTCTTAATTGATCATGCGGTTTTGATGCGTCTGGCAGAATACACGAACGCAGATTGGAAGTATTCCAACTCGATTGTAGGGACTCAAGTTTTGTTCGACGAGCAAAGCACGCTGATGTGCCTCAAAGACCGAAATTGGGCAGAACTGCAATAGTGTGTTCTGAATTTGTTGACGCAAGCCGCCAATGCAACGTGACACCAGCTGCTCTTCTGTCTCCAAAAGATAATTACCAGCAAGAAGCAAAAAAAATCTGACTCATACTCATCGACTGTACAAGCTCCTTGTCTAAGATTTTTTATTTGGTGTAGATTGTACGAGCATAGTTAAACGGAAGAAACGCCTTGCGCATCTTTCTCTTCATATTCTCCCATGAAACTATGCGTGTTTTCCCTTGTCTTGCTCGTTTATCTTTAGTTTGTTGCCACCAAGCTAAAGCTCGCCCACGAAACTGGGGTGCAACAAGCGAAACTCTCATCTAATCTGAAACTTCCTTGAAAGCTAACAATTCCTCTGCAATGCTGATCCAATCGAGGAACTCCTCGGATTGTAGACCACCCGTAAATTCAAGGAGTGCAAGCCTAAAACCCGATTCCCACCGACAATTGTCTACTTGTGGAACCACCATGAGGTTTTCATGTTGCTGGTCATGAATCCTTGCGAACGGGTTATCGATAACATCGTCGTTCTCCCCATCATCTAAACCTACAAAGACTTGATCTTCATATTGCTGTGCTGGACCTCGATTACGTGTGTTGAGAACTATACGTAAAGCTGCGTCAACAGTGGTGTAAACAACGT
Source organism: Alliaria petiolata (assembly GCA_020283515.1). Taxonomy (NCBI): domain Eukaryota; kingdom Viridiplantae; phylum Streptophyta; class Magnoliopsida; order Brassicales; family Brassicaceae; genus Alliaria; species Alliaria petiolata. The sequence goes on from JAHZTW010000042.1 coordinate 288,595, forward strand.
TACGCAAAACCTGTTGAAAGCTTGCAAGCGCTTCCTTAAACGAATCGTCATGTTCCGCGAGTTGTTGTTGAAGATTTTTCTTTGGTGGCATGATTAGGATCAGCTTTGTCACTGATACCAACTGTTTCAGCGAGATATCTAAGGGTTTTCGAAAATCTATGAATTTCGATAACTCTTGTGCTTATAACAACTCGATTTGCTTCCTAAACAAGAAGAGAGATTCAAAAGACTTTTTTGAGAAAGCTTCTCTTTTATAAATTCAATAACCAAGTATCAACGAAGCAAATACAACGCCTTAAATAAGAGATGCTAACCCTAGCTACCCGAAAAAAGTAAATAATGATAAATAGAAAGTTGACATAAATAAAAAGGCAATTTAAAAGAGAAACTACTTGTAAAACCAAAACACCTAAAAACCCAAAACACGTTACAGATTGGAACCCCTGCACGTTGCAGGTTTCACATTAGAACTCCACGTTGCATGTTGCCCATTTCACGCTCCCGATGCAATGCACGCTGCACGCTAATATCAACAGAGGTTCCTACGCTACATCAGAGCCTGTGTAATCCAGCTTTTGAGTTTTGCAATCCAACCTGCATAAGCGTTTGCTTACACAACACCAAGCACTTAGTAAGTTTAATCACCAAATATTAATTAACAATCAATGTAACCGATAACATGTTAAAATGTGCTTCTATTGTGAGCAACCACAGTATTCCCGGGCCACCAACACCGTTATTGCAAACTTGAGTTATTTTTCAGCCTTAGCACTGACTTGTTCTGAGCCTAACTCAAATTGATTATTGCTTAGTGATTTCACAACCTGGAACCCTAAGATAAACACTCAGAAAACAATCATTAACAAGATCTAATTAACCATCAAACGTGTTAACCCAACAGATTGATAACATGCATATTTTACCCGTTTTTACTATCATAAGTGAGTGCTTTAATAAGCATTTCACTAAGGTTTTGATACATAAACACTAGATTTCGAGTATTTGGTTGTTCAAGACTCTTTTCAGGTAATCTTAGCAAAAGACGCATATTTTGGAGCAAAATGGACAATTCCGGAAACAGTGCCCGAGGACAGAAGTTCAACACCAAATGAAGGCCTTCCCACCACGAGATCAAGCTCATATTTGGAGACAAGGTAGCCTTATCAGCTGTCTTTCACCTCGAAGTGGTTTGAGAGCAATCCCACGGTTGGATCTCAAGTTATGAAGGAAGCAAGAAGGTCCGTCAAGCACCCGGAAGGACGAGCTGGCCGCGCCACGGCCAAACCAGACGACCAGTGGCCGCGCCACGGCCAGTCGCTCGCGCGGCCAGGCCACTCACGGATTCCCGAGCCCATTTGAAGCCCAACTTAAACCCGCAGCCGTCTTATGCAAGCCAAGACCTAATCCACGACCTAGGGCACTTGAAGACCTATATATACTCGACCTTTAGGGTTTTTTAGGGCATCACCACTTAGCATCACGAAATTCTCTTGTTACAAACTTCTCTTGGCGGCCGCGAATCTTTGATTCGTGGTTTCCACTTTGTTCTTTGAGGGAGATTGATTTGTTCTTGAACCCTCTTTTATTTTAATCGATTTATACAAGTTATGCATTCATCAATCACGTTTTCTACTTCTTCTTTTATGTCTGAGTAGTTTACTTTCGTTGGGTGTTCTTTAAGGGGATCTATGGGGAATTTCATTAACTGTTGTTGAACCGATTGTTTAGGCCGAAGATTAGGATTTTCTGTCTCACCTTATTCGTTCTTATTGCATGAGTCTGGCGTCATGAACTATATTCTGATCGCAGGGTCTTGAGAACGACGAATGTCCTGAATCTCAGATCTAGACCAAAATAGGGTAGAGAGCATCCTTTAAAAGATGTCTGAATGTTTATTGTCCCGATCCTATTGCGTGTTCGTCTAGGACGCAGGATATGAAAGTATACCTGTGGAATGGAAGTTCGCAGATCGACCTAGTTTGATAAAGTTAGGTTGTTAAAACCAGTGAATCAGTTTGGGGAAAATCGCCTAGTCTCGCTTGCTTAACTTTTGTGTGTTTGATTTCTAGTTAGAACCCCATAGATTTCCCGAGAAGATTCCCAACGTGTTCGCCCCATCTGCTTTTACATCGAGATTTACGCACTTCAATATTTACTTTTCCTGCACTGCTTGCTTGATTTCCTTTTTACAAGTTCTTAAGTTTGATTTCCTTTTCCCGTTGGTCATAGAAGAGATTGACAACCTCCTCTATATAAGACGTGATACTGCTTTCTTTATTTTCTGCAAAAACCGTGACACTTACCCCCAAACCCCAATTCTCTGCGTCTTTGGTTGCCCTGATTCTTCTGTTTTGCAGTTGACCTCCTCCCTGTGGATCGATACCCTAAGTACTACAACGCACGCTGTGCACTTGCAGCTTAGGGTCCTACAAATTCAAAGCTCGACGAGTCCCCAAAGAAATCCTCCAATCTCGGACGACTATTTAGACCCCATCACAGATCCTTCACAAGCTATAACCACTTATGAATTTTAATCACACAGTTTCCTTCATGGTTTCTGTTACAGCCATAAACCTGTTACAGTTATTAAAAATGAAACTTCTCTCTTTGCCATCTTGATACCCTTGCTAGCCTCTAGGATTTCCTCATGCGCATTGAGTCCACAATCCTTTAAATTTACTTGATCAGATGCAAAGAACCGAATGATACATGCTTCATAAACTTAAGCATCCCTTGATTCCAACCTGTAATACAATCTCAACTAACGTACAGTTAGAAAACCAATGCATTAATAACCTGTGATTATACTTACAGCCATCTGCTTCACTAACTCAGCCTTGAACCAAACTTGTACCCATGTTGAATGTCAACAAAACTCTCCTCGCAACTCCATCTTGCTATGAATACTTGCAACACAAGTTCCCTGAGTCTTTGGTTGCCCTGATTCTTCTGTTTTACAGTTGACCTCCTCTCTGTGGATCGATACAACGCACGCTGTGCACTTGCAGCTTAGGGTCCTACAAATTCAAAGCTCGACGAGTCCCTAAAGAAATCCTCCAATCTCGGACGACTATTTAGACCCCATCAAGATTTTGTCGCCGTTGCCGGGGAGGTTGCGTTTCGCTGTCCAAAGCGAAGGCCAGGATCACAACTCAAAGACATTCATTTTCTCTAACTTTTAGATTTCTTTCTATGAGTTTCAGGAACTACCATACCATGGAGCACGTAAGGTGCGATCCTTACATGCCCCCGAACTCACGCCCACCTGCTGACCACTCCATGTCGCAGCCTTTAGAATGCTTCACTTCTAAAGAAATACTCGCACCCCTAGCGCAAGACGAAGACGAGAGTCCTCACCACCAGATTTCTGTTCTCTCCCATCCCGACCAAAGACTCCCACCTTCCTTCCTGCATCAGCGACTGCACCAGCTTATAGAGCTAGCACGGATCCTCACGGATCGCGTAGCCGAGTCCGAGAAGACCTTCAATTCCCGGATCAGTTCGATGCAAACCGAGATATCCTTCAAAGTGCAGGAAATCGCGGATCAGGCCAAGAGACTTGAACTCAAGCTTCAGAAGACCGAAACAAATTCCTAAAGGTGGAAGAGAAGCTAGGATGCCATGGCTACAATCTGGCCCAGATCAGACGGAGAACTCGAGGATACGGCTGCGAGCTCGAAGAAACTAAGGAAGCTATCAATGAGGTCAGAGATCGCCTTGGAAGATACATCGAGGAGGCACGGGAAGGCCGTTTGGCAATCAAAAGCCAAACCAGCAGTAACAACAGGGCAATCGAGAGCATTGCCTCAAAACTAGAAAGAGGGGAGGACGAGCTTGAAAGACTTGTCCAAAGCCAACAGGAGCTCACCGATATTCTGCCCTCTTTCAAGAGAGCCATGAGTTTCCCCGCAGAAGAACACAAGGAGATCCCTGATTCCTCTAGCGAAGAAGACGTCACAACTGTCGAACGGTTGGGCGCAAGGCCCAAGCAAGTGATCATTGCGCCTTGCAATGTCATTAATCGCCTTGGAGCAAAGAGAAACGCCATCCTTAGGGCAAGACACGGCCGAAATAGATTCGCCTTCTCAAATCATCGGCCGCTTCAAATTTCAGCATCCCCAATCTGTGGAATATCATCTCCAGAGCCAGGATTGGACAAAGTCCTAACTTGCCGATCGAACGACAAGAGGATACAGGAGGAATCGCGATTCGGGGATCGCATCAAAAGAGGAAGACTCATCGAGTTCCATAAGAAGGCAAGGAAGATCCCGATATACGTTGGATTCGATGAAGCTCTAGAAAAAGAGGTCTGAAGGAGTACTTCAAAGATAGCAGCGAAGACGCAAGCATAATCAAATGCCACTTCATGCATGCAAGGTTCAACGCCACCACACCAAGGATAATGGACGTTCATATATATAAGAAGGTTGGAAACATTCGCGACCTAATCAGCAAAGAAGACCTTGCGGAATTTGCCAGGGTAGTGGGGAGCCTCCCTCCTGAAGCCACCTTCACTATTGCATGGAAGGAACATCTGATCGGGTACTACTTCCACGAAAGTGACGAAACTAAGCAAGAGATACAACATCTCTACGAACTTGCGAGAGCCAGGAAGGAAGCCCGAAGGTCAAGGGAGACCCGGTACGAGAAACATCTCCTTGAAAAGGACGAAGATGCTATCATGGAGAGACTTGAAGAGCCCTTATCAAAAGAGGCCGCGCTGAAGGCAAAGAGACCTTGCTTAAGGTCGAACTCCACCTCCAACTAAGCTCCCAAACTACCAAAGTCTAGCTAAAAGACTTTAAACAAGAGCAGCTCAATGGGAGACAACCCATTTTAGGTATTCTCTTTCTCATCTCTTTAACCATACTAATCTTTAGTTTTGGTTTCTTCTTAGTTTACAACATTTACATAAACCCCAAAAAGCACAAAAAAATCAGAAAAATCAAAAAAGACCAAACACATGAAGAAGGAGACCCGAAGAACACTAACCGGGCGACAAACCGCCCGTGGACCGGCCAGAAGGAGCCTGGCCGCGCCACGAGCCAACGATGGCGCGGAGGCAAGATGCTCGGCCGCGGCCGCGACAACCCGTCGCACGGCCGGGCGTCCTCTGCGGACTTCTCCATCCGAACTTCACCAAACCGGATCTCCTTCAACCTGTTTCAAGCCTTTCAAGCTTTCTCCTTGATTCAATGGCCTGAACACGTCCTAAAGACCGCAAAGACCACTTCCACAACTGCGGCACACTACTGTTGCATCAAAGACGGCGAGACAAGACAAGACTCCATCCAAGTCGAGTTAAGTCAATGATCCATCCCTCTCATTCTACCTCATCATGCACGATCAACGGACCGGTATCCACGAAGATGAAGAAGAACACCACGGTTCTAGAGGAAGAAAACCGTAGTGCAAGCTCCAGAAGGAAGAAGATGCAACTTCCTTCACCAAACCGCGAAGAGGAAAGTTCCCGAAGACTAGCTTCTCTCTTCCACGACCGCGACCTTTACCAAAGCCAAGTAAGGATTTCATATGGCATTGCAGTTCAAACTAGCAACACCTGTCTTCCGGGATCTCGAACAAATCACTGGATAGGCCAGCATAGACCCAAACTTCAAGTCAAGTTTCTGAGGTGACATAATCTTCAAGACGCAAGGACGGAAGATTTTCCATCTCTCATTCACAGTGTTATCAAAGGTCAAGGAACCAAGACAAGTACTCAACAACCAAGGTACCTGCTCTTCTCAACATAGGCGTGCCCCAATCATAATGATGATCATCATCAGCCGCCAACAACAACATCACACCATCACGCCCACCACCACCATCCGAAGCAAGGAAGCTCAACCGCGCAATACATTTCCTTTCGAGCTAATTTTTCGATTTGTTTTGTTCAATCAAATCGATTCTAAGAAGGGACATAAGGAGAATGATCAAGTTCTTAGCTCAAATCATACCACACGCCCATCCACCCATACCAAACCCAACGCCACTTTCAAGTAAGTCTTCACAAGCTTGTACTTGAATTTACCTATCTTTTTCACCTCAACTCGATTTAAACAAACTGGGGACAATTTGATTTAAGTCTGGGGGGGTTTCTTATATTACTAACTTTACTTTTATTTGATGAGTCTTATGCATACTTACATCATTTATCGAGTCGTTTTATAGAGTCAAAACTTTTTTTTCTTTTAGTCGAAACTATGAACTTTGCTAGGTACAAGTCGTTTCGAAACAAGAAACCTTAATGACCATTCTCACGGTTTTAGAAGCAAGTTTTACTAAGTTGAACACTGCGAGTGGATCGTTCCAACGGAGAAATTTCTAATCTCTAGAGTACTCGAAGAATCTTGCGTTGACTCTGCACCTAATGAATCAAAACTTCTCGTCAAGGGGCTTGAGGTACTTCAAACTTTGCTCCTCTTTTAGACTCTAGCATAACTAAGTAGATGCAATGCAATCTCTCCTTGATCTTCCCTTGTTATAGAAAAGAAAAAAAAACTATAGAAAGAAAAGTCTTAGTTTGAGAATGGCAACCCGAGTTCCTCAAAGGACCATGACGGTTCGCAGACATCATGAAAGCTTCGAAGAAGTGATCATTCTCAAGTTAAGAAAAAGGAAAAAAAATATATATAATAAGGAAGTCGATAGAAAAAATAAAATGATACCCTAGAAAAGTAGGGAGAAATCGACTAAGGGAAGAGAAAATAGGAGAGTTGTGTCTGAAATGTATTTGTCTAGATGTTTGGGAGAGAATAGTATAATGTCTCGTCGACCAACACTCCCTCGATAGAGACCGCACGCCTAAACGAATAAACGGGTCAACAAGAGAGAGCTCGAAATACTCAAAGGGACCATGAAGCGTACCCGGGAAGGATGAAAAGCTCAAGGTAACTAGACCCAAACGCCTTGAAGCTGAATCCCGAGTTATGTGGCTCAAACAGGTCGATTGCTAGACTCGATGAGTTCCCAAGTATTGGTGAGTTTCCAAGATTTCAAACCTCTTTTCCTTACTTAGATTTCTGTTTTGTTTGAGGACAAACAAAGTTTAAGTCTGGGGGAGTTGATAACATGCATATTTTACCCGTTTTTACTATCATAAGTGAGTGCTTTAATAAGCATTTCACTAAGGTTTTGATGCATAAACACTAGATTTCGAGTATTTGGTTGTTCAAGACTCTTTTCAGGTAATCTTAGCAAAAGACGCATATTTTGGAGCAAAATGGACAATTCCGGAAACAGTGCCCGAGGACAGAAGTTCAACACCAAATGAAGGCCTTCCCACCACGAGATCAAGCTCATATTTGGAGACAAGGTAGCCTTATCAGCTGTCTTTCACCTCGAAGTGGTTTGAGAGCAATCCCACGGTTGGATCTCAAGTTATGAAGGAAGCAAGAAGGTCCGTCAAGCACCCGGAAGGACGAGCTGGCCGCGCCACGGCCAAACCAGACGACCAGTGGCCGCGCCACGGCCAGTCGCTCGCGCGGCCAGGCCACTCACGGATTCCCGAGCCCATTTGAAGCCCAACTTAAACCCGCAGCCGTCTTATGCAAGCCAAGACCTAATCCACGACCTAGGGCACTTGAAGACCTATATATACTCGACCTTTAGGGTTTTTTAGGGCATCACCACTTAGCATCACGAAATTCTCTTGTTACAAACTTCTCTTGGCGGCCGCGAATCTTTGATTCGTGGTTTCCACTTTGTTCTTTGAGGGAGATTGATTTGTTCTTGAACCCTCTTTTATTTTAATCGATTTATACAAGTTATGCATTCATCAATCACGTTTTCTACTTCTTCTTTTATGTCTGAGTAGTTTACTTTCGTTGGGTGTTCTTTAAGGGGATCTATGGGGAATTTCATTAACTGTTGTTGAACCGATTGTTTAGGCCGAAGATTAGGATTTTCTGTCTCACCTTATTCGTTCTTATTGCATGAGTCTGGCGTCATGAACTATATTCTGATCGCAGGGTCTTGAGAACGACGAATGTCCTGAATCTCAGATCTAGACCAAAATAGGGTAGAGAGCATCCTTTAAAAGATGTCTGAATGTTTATTGTCCCGATCCTATTGCGTGTTCGTCTAGGACGCAGGATATGAAAGTATACCTGTGGAATGGAAGTTCGCAGATCGACCTAGTTTGATAAAGTTAGGTTGTTAAAACCAGTGAATCAGTTTGGGGAAAATCGCCTAGTCTCGCTTGCTTAACTTTTGTGTGTTTGATTTCTAGTTAGAACCCCATAGATTTCCCGAGAAGATTCCCAACGTGTTCGCCCCATCTGCTTTTACATCGAGATTTACGCACTTCAATATTTACTTTTCCTGCACTGCTTGCTTGATTTCCTTTTTACAAGTTCTTAAGTTTGATTTCCTTTTCCCGTTGGTCATAGAAGAGATTGACAACCTCCTCTATATAAGACGTGATACTGCTTTCTTTATTTTCTGCAAAAACCGTGACACTTACCCCCAAACCCCAATTCTCTGCGTCTTTGGTTGCCCTGATTCTTCTGTTTTGCAGTTGACCTCCTCCCTGTGGATCGATACCCTAAGTACTACAACGCACGCTGTGCACTTGCAGCTTAGGGTCCTACAAATTCAAAGCTCGACGAGTCCCCAAAGAAATCCTCCAATCTCGGACGACTATTTAGACCCCATCACAGATCCTTCACAAGCTATAACCACTTATGAATTTTAATCACACAGTTTCCTTCATGGTTTCTGTTACAGCCATAAACCTGTTACAGTTATTAAAAATGAAACTTCTCTCTTTGCCATCTTGATACCCTTGCTAGCCTCTAGGATTTCCTCATGCGCATTGAGTCCACAATCCTTTAAATTTACTTGATCAGATGCAAAGAACCGAATGATACATGCTTCATAAACTTAAGCATCCCTTGATTCCAACCTGTAATACAATCTCAACTAACGTACAGTTAGAAAACCAATGCATTAATAACCTGTGATTATACTTACAGCCATCTGCTTCACTAACTCAGCCTTGAACCAAACTTGTACCCATGTTGAATGTCAACAAAACTCTCCTCGCAACTCCATCTTGCTATGAATACTTGCAACACAAGTTTCTTGTCCAATTACCTGAGTGAACAGATTTGTACCAGCTGCTTGTGACTCACTACTTGTACCCTTTACCATACCTATTGATAGTAGAGTTTTTGCTATCAACTACTCAATCCCACTCATGTCATTGTAGATATTTGAGGATCAATCCAATTGAGTAAGATTGTGACAATAGGAATGCATAATACTTCTTAATCTAAGCAAGTCTAGAAGGTTTTGTTGTCTAATTATCAACCTAAGTGATCAAACCAAGCAAACAAACCAAACAAAGTGAACTAAAACCTTAATTAAGCGATTACCAAGCTAATCAAGCAATTCAAATACTAATTAACTACTAAACGAGATTAACAATTAACTAAAACGAATCCAAGGATGGGGTTATCAATCTAAGATGCTTCAAGAACCAATCTATGATGTCCAACAATCTCATATATGTTAATCCCTAAGCTTCGAACTCAAAAGCAAAACTAATCCACATTCATGGCACTAATCACATCGTTAAACATCCTAATCAAGATCAAACTTTCATTTGTGCAAAGGAAGCTAACAAGCATTATGAGACAGTCCTAAATTGCTAATAAACACCCTAGACAATCACTATCACGTGCTAGGAATGTAAATTTGTAGTTTAGTTGGCTGGGGAATTTCATCAAACACCTTGTGGGTAGGAAATTCCATATGGTCTAGTTTTAACTTGATCATGGCTAAACTAGCATTAGGATCACTAAAAAAGGAAGGAAACAAGAAGATTTAATCCTAGACATCAAGATTCATTCCTAAAACACCCTAAATCTAACTTATCCTTAGATCCTAAAGAAACTACTCACTAATCATAGTTGAATCACCAAATCCCATGAGGAAAAAGTTGATAAACATGATTAGGGAGATAAAAGATAAAAGATTAAGAAAGATAAACTCTTAAATTCCATAAACTCTTGAAAAGATCTTATAAAATCACTTAGAACCCAAAAAGGAAAATGTTTTCTAAGAAAGAACAAAAGATAAAAAAGAAAATTAGATAAAGTTGTTTTTATAATGAACACTGATCGACCCGGGTCAACCCGGAACAAACCGGGTGTTGACCCGGTTTTTGTCCTTCATCTAGCAGTGCATCGGTTTGTCTGTCCGATGGCAACAAACCGATGCAATATCTGGTTGCTTGGCATCTGTCTGTCAAACCGATGTGCATATGGCCGATGCAACTTCTAGTCGTCTTGCATCTGGCTGTCAAACCGATGTGCATCTGACCTATGCAACTTCTGGTCGTCTTGCATTTGGCTGTCAAACCGATGTGCATCTGACCGATGTGGTGCCAGACAATTTCTGTCAACTTCATTTCAGCTCCTCTTTGATCTTTCTTTGTCCACCAAATTCCGAATAGTCTTCTTAGCCTCGAAAATACCTGAAAAACACTCCAAATGCAACGAATATGCAAAAACTTTGGCTAAGACTCACTAAACTCTAATATGGATGCAAACTAAACTATATAGACAAGTTATATGCATGAAACAATGCAAATGATACACTAAATGAAGGTTAAAAAGGTATAAATATGCTAACTATCACCTATCATCATCAAAACCTGTGATGCTTCTGAGATATTCCTTTACAGCTTCTTTCATATCAAAACTCGAGCTCATGACGTTTTTCTCCTGCCTTTAAACAGACCTGCAACACATTCAACAGTGTGCGTACTCCACCAAAATCTTTGATTCTTGCATGTTAACCATTCTCTAGCCTGAACCATAACCATTCCTAGCTCAAAAATTTCGTCCAACATGCTTTACACTGAGCTTCCACACTTGATCAACCTGCTGCATTCTTCACCCTTTCTAAGTCTCATATATGTTGCATATACAATCCTTTAGATGACCTGTCGCCATGCTAGATGCACAAGCAGATTAACAACTTCTTGAAGTGAATCACTTTGAGAAAACTCCCGTAAAATCCGCTTATGTTTCTCAGATTCATCAACAGAGAAAACGACAAAAATCACTTCAATAGTCTTCATCTCAGACAAACGCTTTGTATACTTCTGACATTCACTAAACCCGCAACTTTCTATGCTTTAGCAATCCTCAAATTCATTTCACTTCAGAGACTTCCAAATATTCTGATTTGTGCCAAGACTCAGACTGATTCTCCATCAATCTTCCATCAGACTAGAAATAAAAAGGACCTTTGACTCCTCTTCAAGCAAAGCCAACATGAACCTTTATATACCGCTGTTAATACCGACATGACACGCCGCCTAACACCCAATATCAGGAAGACTTTCGATACACACCCAATGCTCAGTCTATTGCAAGATAACATTGAGACACTTTCTCACAGTCAAAGATATGCAGCCTCCTAAAACCATTAAACTCTTATGGTTAACCAGATACTTCTTTGTTACTTGAAGATCTGATCCAAAATTCCAGATTCCTGCTGAAAACATAGCTCCGTCTAGAGAACAAACCACTTCTGAATATATTACATTTTCGGTAATGTCAACTGCTCCACCTGGAACAATAACCATTCAAAAGTTCTTGTGACTTTATAACCTCAGCTGCACTTCCTTTTGCTTGGATCTTCTTTGTCAGTCTTAAGATTTTGACTGTATAGTCATGGTTCTTTCCTTGAACTTTTATCCGCCACTAGACATAAGCTCTCTCATACTACAACCACTTAACATGTTTTTTATTCCAGAAGATCACAATAACTCTTTAATCTCAATAAAACTTCCACATTTGGCATTGATTCACCAAACTGATTAGACACTGAAATGCCGTAGTCATACTGGCTTTTGTCAAGCTGTTACCTGTTATAACTTTAGCTCACTTGACCCAATTCAAACCCAATTCTGACAAAAACCCATCAGAACTTATGTCTTCTGCAATCATGTCTTGAACTTCACCATTTTCACTTGTAAAAAAACTCACATTGTGTAGACCTTGAAACCTTGAGTTTCCACATCTGAGCTCTCCTATAACCAGCTTATCCACCATTCTTATACTCACGCCCTTTGAGTCATAAGAATCATAAACCATTTGATTCAAATTGGTTTCTACAACACTGATTTTTTCCCGTCAGTTTTCATCCAAGTCTTCATCATTCCAACCAAGTTAAGACACATCTTCTTTGTGTCACATCAGCTCTTACCTGAGCTCGACTTAGTCTCTGCAACAGTTCACATAAGCATTTTTGCTTCAGTTGCTACACGAGCACCTCTTTTCCAGCAAAACAAAATGTGTGTTTGCTTTTCACATATTGCCTTTCCTCAAACTGTTTCCCACTTGACTAGATGACTCTTTATACTTTCCCTTAAATGAATGTTTGGCTCGTCCAATATATGAAAAGCAATACCCATATGTCATCTCACATTTGCCATTAAACAAACAAAAACATACATAGCCATATGATTCAGTCCTTTTTTGAATTCCCTAGACTGGTACAAGCTCCACGATGATCTGCTTTGCCCTTTGATCATCAAAACTAAGCTTCTAAGATTCACAGGAATCTAAACCATTCTTCTGAGACTGGCCCTTGGAAACAAAACCTCTCAAAACCGAACCCACAATGATTTTCTTCATAACCTTTAACCTGTCTTATTTCCAACAGATTTCTGAACTTGTTTCTTCATCCACCTGCAACTTTCTTAACCATGAATCATGAAATCTCAATCAATTTTCAAATAGAATCAGACACATATACCAATCCAACTTCTAAGGCGTCCCCTAGACCTGAGATCCACATGTGCCACCAACTGCTATTCTCTTAACCATTCTAGAACCACACTGCATCTAACTTAAACAAACAGATTTGACCAACATACAATCTGACGCCAGATCTGAACCTTGGACATTCTTTTGCAAAGATAGAATGCAAAACATGTGATTTAACCAGATTCCAATCCTTCAACGATGCAGAACATGAATGACCAGAAAGAAAACCATACAAGTATCACAATATTACCTTTGTGACGCAGCGGAAAAACAAACCAAGTGCCAAAACGATTTGAGCCTTTGAGGTTGGTAACACGATCCTGAGACCTATAACTTTTAGTCGCTAACCCAGAACTAAAACCTCTCTGATTAGAATCAAACAGCAACTGCAGTAACTTCTACATCACAACAACCTCAAACCGATTTCTTCAAATACAAACCAAGAACAAATCTCTTGATGATCGTTCTTTCTTCAATCTCTAAATCCATCCGTGTACAATCAACATCTTCTCATGTGAGTCTTTAGGACCAGAACTCACATTAGATGTATAAGTCACGAACCATTGGAGAAATATTCTTTCTATTTCAATAAACCTGAAATCATCCCATCCGAATGGATTTCTTCTAGAATCTTCCTTTCTCTAATTCCAGCGTCTTCAACAATAACCAGGCGCCATCTTCTTCTTCCTCGGGCTTGCACCATCACCATTGAAGCCTTGAATCGAAGAGCTTGTGCTCTGATACCACTTGCTGAGAATCGAACTCCCGATTCTTCCCATCGTCACGACTCAAGACTCCAATCGTTTAAGAACACCAAAGCTTTTTCACCCAGTTCACGATATTAACGTACCGCTACATCCAGTTAGGATCTTTCGATCCGCAACTTGGATTAATCACCGGGAAACACCTCCGGCATGGTTGTACAATCGGAGATCGCTCACCACCAATAACAACTTAATCCGTTTACAAGAAAGAAGAAGAAGAAGACTAAGATGAGAGAAGAACAGAGAACCCTCGAGAACACAAACACCTATCGTATTCTCTAGTCTCTCAATCTCTCTCACTCACTCTCTGTTAATCGCACCAAGAACATCGGAGAAGAAGGACGAGCTTTCTAAGAGAGAAGTATGTCACCTCTCACCTGTGTCTCACGTGTAAACACTAAAGCCCTTCCTCTTTGAAATTTCTTGCTCAGCTAGAGTATTTGTCATACTTGACTCATTCCTTCTTTTCTTCTACTCTTACGATTCTTCAAGTTGCATAATCCACCACTTTCTTAAAGTTTTTACTCATCGCTTTATGATCACATTGATTGCTAATGAAGTATCATAGATTCATAAGCCATACCAGCCCGTATTCTTATTTATTTTCACTCTAAGCGATTTTGATTTGTCGATTGTGCGTGTCTGAAAGTTACAAACTGCACAATGTGATATCACTCTAGCTAATCACACATGTTATATCAACATTTATAATCTCAGTATGGTTTTGACGTATGATCAAAGTGTTTCATGTATTTTTTATTTCCTGGTTGGAAAAATAAAAGAACCGATTATGGTTCTAATTAAGAATATTATCAAAATTTTATTAAACAATAGTTCAGAATTATTCTTCAATACAGAGAAAAAAAAACCTTCAAATTTGAAAGAGAGAAGAGGTAGTAGGCATAGACCTACTTATGAAATAGCTCGCCGTTGTAAATCAATCAAAAGAGTCGTCTATAGCTCTCCTTCAAGGGTGACAAACGTGTATTTACGACCGTCGCTTCCATGATGGTATCACCCTTTCTTCGTTGGTGATTCTCAAGATATGTGTTATATAAACTGAAGTATTTTAACAAAATAAAAAGGGAGCATTGAAGAAGCTAGCGAAAGTCCATTTTCATAGGAGATCATTGTGACATCCGTATCCCAGAAAATGGGATCAGTTTTTTCCTATAGAACTATAATTCCAACTTGCAAAGAAAGCATTGGAAGATCAAGGGGACTTGTATCAGATTAACGAAAGCCTATAGGAGAAATAGACGATCGAGGCCCATTTATAAAATGGTGTGTGAGTTTGGTGACTCAATTTTCGTGGCCCTATAGTATCAAGAAGTGAAGCCTCAATTCTCCAAGCCATAAAGGCCTAGGTAAGGCTCGCGGCAAAAGCCTAAACCTAATTTAAATGAACCCTTCTCCACCTCCTATTTAAAGGCCTCGTCCAACAACTTAGAGAGCACAGAAAAAGCCTCAGCGAAGCTTTGCCGGATTTTCTGCATCCCAATCGTAAATATCATATCCGAGCAGCTACCTTACGAGGCCGTTTACCATCATCTCCGAAGCAGCCAAATCTAGATCTTAGTGTCGTTGGAAAGAATATTCTCCCATCTTTACGAAGCCTCTAAATTTGTTCAATTTTGAGGTATATTTTGTTAGTTATCGTTATTTCAATCCGACCGGGTCATTCTGTGTAAACCCAAAAACCTGATTTTTTTCAGTTTCACAGAAGAGTTTGCAGGCCGGATTCCCGACGGATCAGAAGGACCTAGCGGCTGTTCTTGGTACCTTTGGAAAACGAACACTCCAAGGTTTCCAGAACCTCTAAGATGGCACGATTCGAAGTTTTATTCGGTAAGATATCGAGCTTTATTTCCAAATAAGCAGCTCTGTATAAATCTGGGATTATGAAAGCTAGTTGCAGAGTTGTGTTTTTTCAGAATATGGGTTGAGTTTTCGAGTATGATTTCCGAGCAGGCCCGAGACAGTAATGTCAGATCGTGGTGGTTATAGATAGAGGACATGTTAGGGAAGCTGTCGGGCCAATCAGAATTGTGAGTTCAGAGACTCTCCTGACAATTCTGATTGGTCCGACTGCTTTCTTAACACGTCCTCTATATGTAACAACCAAGTCTGACCTTACTATCTCGAACATGCTCGGAAATCAAACTCTAAAACGCAACCCAGATTCTGGAAAAACACAACTCAGCAACTAGAGTTCATAATCCCAGATTTACACAGATCTGCTTATTCAGAAAGAAACCTCTATATTTACTGAGTAAAGATCCGAATAGCGATATCTTAGAGGTTCGCGCTATCTTAGAGGTTCTGGAAACCTTGAAGTGTCCACTTTTCAAATGTACAAAGAACACCCGTTGGGTCCTCCTGGTCTGTCGGGAATTCAGCGTGCAAACTCTTCTGCAAAACTGGAAAAAAGTCCGGTTTATGGGTTTACACAGGATGATCCGCTCGGATTAAAATGACGATAACTAACAAAATATAACTCCAAATCGAACAATCCAGAGGCTCTGGAAAGATGGGAGAATCTTATTTCCGTCAACATTATGATCTCGATCTACGTCATTCGAAGACGATGGGAAACGGTCTTGAAAGGTAGCTAGTCATATATGTTATTGATGGCTGAGCTGCAGAAAATCCGGTAGAGTTTCGCTAAGACTTTTTTGTGCTTTCTAAACTGTTGAACGAGGTCTTTAAATAAGAAGTGGAGAAGGGTTCATTTAAATAAGGTTTAGGCTTTTGTCGTGAGCCTTGCGTCCTGAGCATTTAGGACTTCGAGAATTTGGGCTTCAGTTCTTGATACTCTAGACCACAAAAATTGAGTCATGAAACTCACTCACACACCATTTTATAAATGAGTCTTGATCCTCTATTTCTTCTATGGGTTTTCGTTAGTCCGATACTAGCCCACTTGATCTTCCGATGCTTTTTGGCAAATTAAGATTAGGCTTCTATCGAAAAAAACTGATACTATTTTCCGGGATACGGATGTCACATGCTTGCCTTCACTTTTCTCCACATTTGTCTGTGCCATTCGCTTTTAAGATTAAAGCTGTGTCTGAAGTTTTATTTTGATAGTCTTAGATTTTGCTAGTTTCGTTACACACAGGGAAGAAGAATAAAACCTTGTGAAAACATTCAAAAATATTTTCAAATAATTTACTTGTATCAGTTTTGAATATAAGTAATAATCGTTTCCTAAGAAATAATCATTTAGGATGAGTATGACAAATCAAATTTATTCATATTTTTTGTATTTACTATATTACTCAAATAATTTTACTTGTATCAGTTTTGAATATAAGTAATCAAATAATTACTTGTATTAGTTTTTAGTTAACATTGGAAAATTAAAAGTTTTAAATGATTTTTTTGTTAAATTACTTTTTCATTTTATTTAAAATTTTGTATTTTCAAATTATATTTTATAGGATAATTGATATTTTTTTTGGTCAACTATAGGATAATTTATTTTATTTTGATAAATAATTATTTTCATTTTTCATGAAATAGATTTTATGTTTGATTTTTGTTTCATTTGTGATGGTGAAACCCATTGCAATGGCCCAATACCAAATACATGTGATCCTGATCAGCATTAAAAACATGAAGCTTGAAACTGAGCTTAAAGCTGAAGGAACTAAAGGAATAGAGCTTCAACATGATGGAAACAAGTTTGTAGCTGATGAGGAGTCTGTAGCTGAGGAAGTAGCTCGTGCTAGCCAACATGGAGAAGATACGAATCTAAACCTCTCTGGTTTTTGATTCAAGTTAAGTGTTTTCATCAATGGAAAAAGTAGAGCAGTTATACTCTTTTTCTCTTGTCAAGTTTTGTCCCATTGAATTTTCTTGACAAAATTTTTAATGACGTAGCTGTTGTACTTCACAATTGCCCATTTGATTAAACAAAGGCTCAAACCTAAGCCCAGTAAGTGATTTTCGTCCAAATGAAAGAAGAGAGAGCCAATACATTTTTAAATTTAAGTTTTGAATTTTCTTGACAAAATTTTTAATGACGTAGCTGTTGTACTTCACAATTGCCCATTTGATTAAACAAAGGCTCAAACCTAAGCCCAATAAGTGATTTTCGTCCAAATGAAAGAAGAGAGAGCCAATACATTTTTAAATTTAAGTTTTGATATTTCCAAAACTGTTTGCATGAGTGTTTTGAGGGTTTTGTTGTTTATTTATATTCTCTTGTTTTTCTCATTGTAAAACTTATCTATCTTTTTTTTTATCAAAACTCTTTTGAATTTAGATCTTTGTTAGTGTGTCATATGTAGCAGGAACCCGATTTTCTTTGTGTGTCATATCAAAGAAATCACCCTGGTTTACCAAAGGAATATTTGCAGCCTTTAGTAAAGCCATTTGATCCATTCCTTGCTCCAGTTCTTCACAGTTCAGTTGCATAAGTCTCAATCCTTTTAACTTCAGATTGGCGAATTCCTTGGAGGTTTACAATAATAACTATTCTTTGTCACTTTCCCTTCCTTCCTCATCATCTTCTCTTTTACGAGCATATTCAATCTCCTCGCTTAGGGTTTTTATTTTGCAGATTTGTTCTGTGGAGTCAAAGCTTTGTATGATCTTCTTGCAACACTTGTGACATGGAGGCAACAACTGGTTTTTACAGAGAAATTAAACGTTCTGAAAGGTGCTTCTGACAAGTTGATTTAATTTTATTTTATTTTCATGCTTGCTAAATTTTACGAATTCTGGTTCTATACTAAAATTGGCTATGCGTTTAGGGAGAAAAAAAAAAATTAGTCTTCTATAAATTGAGGGATCTTTTTTTTTTTTTTAAAGTAACTTTCCATAGGAGCTATCTGTTTGATTTTGATTCAGTTATACATATAAGTTAGAGAAACAAAAACTAATCTTATACTTAGAGCAAAAAAATTCCTAGAAAAAGTTCCCCCTCAAATTGAAATGCGTAAAGCATTTTCGTTTCTGGACTTTTACAAGTTGTAGAAAGAAATTTTTCACAGTTCAAATTTTGATTGCTCATGTGTTTTTGTTTGCTGTGCATAGCTACGTCGTCTGCTCTATGTATCAAGAGGCAGAGTCATTATCTTCCTCCACACCGAAACAAATATTTGGCAACATTGATGCTTTATTTGAGGAAGCTCTTGGTGATCATCAATTGCATGACATGTTTGAATTTACTGGCATGGTATCAATCCAATCCTTGCATGGTCTCGGCAGGAATATATATTTCATGAATTCAGATTGATGATGGCTATGACACAAACATTTTTTCCCCTCATACTTCTGTTTGGAAATACTTAAAGATTTCAAACCATCATATCTAAAATAGTGATTCATCTCTCATCTCATGATAGTCTTTCACTTTATTCTATTTTAGACATGATATGTGTGAAAATTTCTAGTTTTTTCACATAATCTTTCAATTATTTTTAATATCCTTTTTGGACCGGAATAACTCAAACCGATTATGATATATATTAGTAAATCTATATATAATTTTTCCATCATTATGCATGTCTCCATCACATGCTTTTATAGAGCGTTTTCTCTGCTGGATCATTTTGCTCTTGTGGGGAGTTCCGCCTTGGAGCGTTTCATTAATCTAGAGTGTTTCGCTTATTTGAACCTCCCAATGAATTTTATATAGTTCTTCCGGAACTCATATATTTATAAAATATATCAAGTAATTTGAACATATCTTATTATATAAAGTAGGATGCATCAAAGTTAGTTTTTAACATGATCGTGACACGTGTCAAGTTAATCGATAAGATTTTGACACGTGTTAAAAACATTCAACCAATTGGATTTTAACATAATGTTTACAAATCGATTAATAATACAAAAAGGAAAAAATCAGAAAAGTAAATAAGAAAATTAAGAAAAATAAAATAAGTTTTTATGTTTTTTATTTAAATTAAGGAAATTGTATGATCAATTACTAATAATAAAAGGAAAATAAAAAAATTAGTATTAAAAATAGAAAAGGAAAATAAGTTTTTTTTTTCGATTACTAATACCAAAAGAAATATAAAAAATCGAAAAGGTAAAGAAGAAAATTAAGAGAAAGAAAAATAAGTTTCGTTTACGTTTTTCATTTAAATTAAGGGAATTGTATGATCAATTACTAATACTAAAAGGAAAATAAAAAAATCAAAAAGGTAAATAGTAGGATGCGTCAAAGTTAGTTTTTAACATGATCGTGACACGTGTCAAGTTAATCGATAATAATTTGACATGTGTTAAAAAATAAGATTTTGACACGTGTTAAAAACAGTTTCGTTTATGTTTTTCATTTAAATTAAGGAAATTATATGATCAATTACTAATAATAAAAGGAAAATCAAAAAATCAAAAAGGTAAATAATAAGTTTCTTTTATGTTATTCATTTAAGTTTTTTTATATGTTTTTCATTGTTAAAAAGATTTAACCATTTTGGTTATCCGTTTGGTTAGGTACGATTTAAAAAAATAAAAATGTCAAACTTATCCATTTAGATTATAAAAGTAAAATAAAACTAATTAAGATATATTTCAATTTAAGAAATAGAAAATAAAAAGGATATATTTCAATTTAAGAAAAAGAAAACAAAAACAAAAAATAAAATAGATTAACTAGGATATGTTTTAATTAAAAAATAGAAATTTGAGACGCTAATGCTATGACATTAGACGATGATGAGCTCAATGATAGCAAGAATCATGTAGATAAACTTTTGATGCGAGTCTTGAGAAACATAACTTCTATAGAAAGTATAGAGAACATATACGGGAGAAAAAAAAATTAAAAAGAAAAAGTAAATTAGTTTAAGTAGGATATATTTCAGTTAAAAAAAATGTTAGATGCTAATTATATGACATTAGGCGATTATGAGATCAATGAGGAGGAGGATATCAAGAATCACGTAGAGAGGTTTTTGATGCGAGTCTTAAGAAGCATAACTTCTCTAGAGAGCAGAGAGATCATATAAGAGAAATGAATGTGAAGAGAGAGAGACTTTATTTGCTTGAAGAGAGTTAACGGAAAGATCCTTAACATACTCGAATGACTCAAATTAAATACCCAAGGTTTTAACGCAGCGGAACAGAAAAAAATAGTTGATAAAGTGTGTGAACTATATGAGAAGTAGGGTTAATGTTGCTTAGGATCCGCAACAAATTTTTTGTTTTGAATTTTTTAATTGAAAATAAATGAAAATTAAAATAAATAAATAAATTTTAGGTTTCCATTTTGTGTTTTTCATATATTTTTATTAGTAGTGATAAGATTATGCTTTCTATTTTCTTAAAAAATATTTTAACGGGTTTTAAATTTTATTATTTTCTTAAATTTTGTTATTTATTTAAGTTTCTTTTGATTATTAATACAAAAAGAAAAAATATTCGATTATTCCTTTTTCTATAGAAATTATTCGATTTTGTTTTTAATTTATTTTAACGGTTTTAAAATATTTTATTAAAAACCCGCATATATGCGGGTCCTATTCTAGTTAATATATAAAATCAATTCAAAAGGTATAACTTTACATATAATTTATGATAATAAATATAAAAATATAAGAAACAATAATTTAATAATATCTTATTATATAAAGTAGGATGCATCAAAGTTAGTTTTTAACATGATCGTGACACGTGTCAAGTTAATCGATTAGATTTTGACACGTGTTAAAAAATTCAACCAATTAGATTTTAACATAATGTTTACATAAATCTAAAAATTAGTTTTAAAAATAAAAAAAGGAAAATAAGTTTTTTTACGATTACTAATACAAAAAGGAAAATAAAAAATTGAAAAGATAAATAAAAAATTAAGAAAAAGGAAAATAAGTTTTTTATATTTTTCATTTGAATTAAGGAAATTGTATGATCAATTACTAATACTAAAATGAAAACCAACAAATTAGTTTTAAAAATAGAAAGGGAAACTAAGTTTCTTTTTCAATTACTAATACCAAAAGAAAAATAAAAAATTGAAAAAGTAAATAAAAATTAAAACAGGAAAATAAGTTTCTTTTATGTTTTTCATTTAAATTAAGAAAATTGTATGATCAATTACTAATACTAAAAAGAAAATCAAAAAATTAGTTTTAAAAATAGAAAGGAAAACTAAGTTTCTTTTTCAATTACTAATACCAAAAGAAAAATAAAAAATTAAATAAAAAATTAAAAAAGGAAAATAGCTTCTTTTATGTTTTTCATTTAAATTAAGGAAATTGTATGATCAATTACTACTATTAAAAGGAAAATAAAAAAAAATCAAAAAGGTAAATAAGAAATTTCTTTTATATTATTCATTTAAGTTTTTTATGTTTTTAATTGTTAGAAAAGATTTAACCATTTTGGTTATCAAACAAATATATTTTAACTGAAAAAAAAAAAATTCTAGATGCTAATAATTTGACATTAGACGATGATAAGATCAATGAAGAGGAGGATATCAAGAATCATGTATAGATGTTTTTGATGCGAGTCTTAAGAAGCATAACTTCTCTAGAGAGCAGAGAGATCATATAAAGGAGATGAATGTGAAGAGAAAGAGAGACTTTATTTGCTTGAAGTGAGTTAATGGAAAGATCGTTAACATACTCGAAGGATTCAAATTAAATATCCAAGTTTTTAACGCAGCGGAACACAAAAAGATAGTTGATAAAATGTGTGAATTATATGAGAAGTGGGGTTAATGTTGCTTAGGATCAACAGATCCTGTGTTTTGAATATTTTAATTAAAAATAAATAAGAATTAAAATAAATAAATAATTTTTATGTTTTGATTTTGTGTTTTTCATATATTTTTTCAGTAGAGATGAGAATTGCTTTTCTATTTTCTTAAAAAAAATATTTTAAAGGGTTTTAAATTTTATTATTATAATACGCGGATCATAATCTAGATTTTAATAATGATAAATCTATTATAATAAAGTAGGATAAATAATTCGCCAAAATTTTAGAATAAATATATATATATGATCGTGACAAGTGGCATGTTAATCGACATGTGTCAAGTATATCGATCTAGATTTCGATACGTGTCGCGGTATAATATTAGTTTTTAAAGAAAAAAGTAATTTCAAAAAAAAATCAAATTTATTAATTTATATAAGAAAAGTAAAATAAGGTTAACTAAAATATATTTTAATTTAAGAAAAAAAATAAAAACTAAAGGATCTATTTCAAAAGAAAAATAAAAACAAAAATAAAAAGATAGTTGATAAAATGTGTGAATTATATGAGAAGTGGGGTTAATGTTGCTTAGGATCAACAGATCTTGTGTTTTGAATATTTTAATTGAAAATAAATAAGAATTAAAATAAATAAATAATTTTTATGTTTTTATTTTGTGTTTTTCATATATTTTTTAAGTAGTGATGAGAATTGCCTTTCTATTTTCTTAAAAAAATATTTTAAAGGGTTTTAAATTTTATTATTATAATACGCGGATCATAATCTAGATTTTAATAATGATAAATCTATTATAATAAAATAGGATAATTAATTCGCCAAAATTTTAGAATAAATATATATATGATCGTGACAAGTGGCACGTTAATCAATAAGATTTCAACATGTGTCAAGTTTATCGATTTAGATTTCGATACGTGTCGCGGTAAAATATTAGTTTTTAAATAAAAAAGTAATTTCCAAAAACAAAAAATCAAATTTATTAATTTATATAAGAAAAGTAAAATAAAGTTAACTAAAATATATTTTAATTTAAGAAAAAAATAAAAACTAAAGGATCTATTTCAAAAGAAAAATAAAAACAAAAATAAAAAGTAAACTACATTAACTAGGATATATTTTAATTAAAAAATAAATTTTAAATGGTAATGATATGACATTAGACGATGATGAACTTAATTAGAAGGATGATAGAAAGAATCATGTATAGAAGCTTTTGATGCGAGTCTTGAAAAGCAGAACTTCTTTAGAGAGCACAGAGATCATATACGATGCTAATGATATGGCATTAACCGATGGTGAGCTTAATAAGGAGGAAGGTATCAAGAATCATGTAGAGATACTTTTGATGCGAATCTTGAGAAGTATAACTTCTCTAGAGAGCAGAGAGATCATATAAGGGAGATGAATGTGAAGAGAAAGAGAGAATTTATTTGCTTGAAGAGAGTTAATGGGGAGATCGTTAACATACTCGAAGTACTCGAATTGCATATTCAAGATTTTAACGCAACAGAACAGGAAAAGATAGTTGATAAAGTGTGTGAACTATATGAGGGGTAGATTTAATGTTGCTTAGGACCAGCGACAGATTATGTGTTTTGAATTTTTTAATTAAAAATAAATGAGAATTAAAATAAATAAATAACTCTTAGGTTTCAAAATTGTGTGTTTATATATATTTTTCATTAGTGATCAGATTTTCTTTTCTATTTTTTTAAAAAATATTTTAATGCTTTTAAATATTTATTATTATAAATATGCGTATACACGGATCCTAATCTAGATTTTAATTATGATAAATCTAATTAAGATAAAAGAAGAATAATTAATTCGTAAAATTATTAGAATAAATATATATATATATATATATAAAGCATTATAAATAAACATAATTCATATAAGAGTATTAAAACATATATATCTAGAAATATTAATAAAAGTACATTTTTTTTTTTTTACAGATTATTCAATTTTGTTTTAAATTTATTTTTGCGAGTTTAAAATATTTTTATTAAAAACTCACATATATGCGGGTCCAATTCTAGTTATTATATAAAGTTGGATGCGTCAAAGTTAGTAATTCACATGATCGTGACACATCTCAAGTTAATCGATAAGATTTTGACATATGTAAAAAAAACCAACCAATTAGATTTTAACATAATGTTAACATAAATTTATAAACTAATAAAAAGAAAATAAAAAAATCAACCAATTATATTTTATCATAATGTTCAAATTAATCGATAAGATTTTGACACATGTAAAAAACCATCAACCAATTAGATTTTAACATAATGTTAACATAAATCTATAAACTAATCAAAGCAAAATAAAAAAAACATCGACCAATTAGATAACATAATATTTATATGAATTTAAAACCTATTTTTTTATTAAAAAAATAACTTTAATGTTTTCCAATTAGATTATGGAAATTGTATGATCAATCACTAATATTAAAAGAAAAATAATTAAAAAAAAATAAAGTAAATAAAAAAAATTAAGAAAAAAGGAAAATATGGTATCTCTCTCTCTCTCTCTTTTTAAATTTAGACTGACAAGACTCATTTAGAGGTAGGATGGGCATCAGTAGGCCTGCCGGTTTGGTTTATTTGGATATTTCGGTTCGGGTTGTTTGGATAGTCAGGAATTTCGGTTCGAGAAATTTCTACCGAAAATAACCAGAATAAATTATGGTTCGGGTAGTGTATGGGATATCCGGTTACATAAAGACAAAAAAAGGGACTTAAATTGGTCGTTCGCAAAAACATAAGTTCCCAGAGACGAGAGCAACTAAAACGCAGATAATAGTTTTGATAAGGTAGGTATTTGTTCACTAACTGAAAAACCGAACTGGATGCCCTAGTCCGTCACTTCCATGCTTACCGGCCTCGTTTTCTCCAAAATTGAGGCTATAGAGCCGTATTTTTGTTTATGATTCCCCTCCATGTTTCTGGTGCGAGAAGATGGAGTAAATCTATCGGTTGGTTTTAATTTCGTTTACTTCTAAGTATTCCTCATCCTCTTTTGAGAAGTCGAGATGGATAGCTTCTTTCCTGCCAGTTTTTAATATTTTAATACCCTAGAATATATGTTACCAATAAAACCAAATTCATTATTGAGAATGACAAACCGCTTCATTCGCTCCAGCGTGATTTTCATCCCCAAGCTCACTTTGATTAGGAGACAAACCATCTGTACTACGCATATGTGCTCATGTGGACTCCGACTGTTAAATCAACTTAAGTTCAGAACCAAATTCATTTGCATTCAAGAAATAAAAATCACCTTAGTGATGCCACGAGAACAACAAACCGCTTCATTTTCTTTGTCCTGATTTTCATCTTCATCCGCGTTCTCACTTTGATTAACAGACAAACCACGCACTCGCACTCTCGTGGATTCCATCTGTAATAATCAAGTTAAGTTCAGAACCAAATTCATTTGTATTAAAAAAGATAATTCACATTTGCATTAAAATAATCAAAACCACCTCAGTGATAACACGATGTGAATGGTCAACCGATCTACTGCTTTCCGCCTGAAAGGTCTCGACATTCCTAATCAGAGAATTATTATTAATAGTTCGTTCCTCTCCCATTTGCCACTTGTTTTAAGTTTAACATATAAGCATTTCGAGATAATATATGCAACCGTTTTAAAATAAAAGTCATCAAATCCAATCGAATTTTATATCTAGAAAAACTCAAACACTGAAAGAAGAAAAAAAAAATCTAATCACCTCATTCATGTCACTGGATGAATAATGATCGCTTTGATTATGTTGCTCCTCATCATCTCCTCCATTTGAAATATGTTCAACAAAGTTTTAGCCACATAAAAGAAAAAAAACACAGAATCTAAAATATATAGAACGAACGGGAGTTCCAGGAGGCACTTGTGTTAAAAAAAAAATACATACGTTTTAAAAAAGACGAGACTGAGTTTACTGGTTATAGCCGGTGACAGGAGGGGGAGACTGGCTATAGTGGGGGTGAAAGAAATAGGAAACTGAAAATGATCCCTAATTTTACATGCAGTGTGGAAACTAATTTTACATGCAGTGTTGAAATTGGAAATGACCCTTTAAAACTCTCCTACCGTTTCCTCTTTCATACTTAACACTTATCGGTTCCATTTTATCCATCTTTTTAGATTCCATATATATTTCTTCAGTTTCCTCCTACCTATATGTAGAGCACTATAATTACCTAATCTCATGAAGCATAATGCCGCCAGATGCATGTCTATCTCCCTGCCAATTATTTCGTCAAAGTGATGGAGTTAGATTATACAATCGATCTCAAAACCAAAACAGACTAGAGATAATTCAGTTCTCGTAAGTGTGATCAAATTCATTAATATTGAATTTGGTAACATATATTTTAGGATATTACAAAACTAAATATTAATAAGTGACAGGAAAGAGGCGATTCACCTCGACTTCTCAAAAGAAGAAGAGGAATACTTAGAAGTAAAGGAAAATTAATACCAACCGATAGATTTACTCCATCTTCTCACACCAGAAATAGTGAAGCTTCATATTTGCCGTTCTTCATTTTGAGTTGTTGTTTGAGCTTTTACTATTCAAAACTTCAAAATTTGTTCGAGCTTCACTATTCAAAACTTCAAATTTGAAGATTGCAAATGTATATAAACCATATACAAAAACTTGTTGCGCAATGAGTGTGGGACAATATCAAGAAATGCTTGCAAACATGAAGGAGGATGAGATAATACTTATTTTTTTGTTTGGTCTAACTCTAGGATGGGATACAACATACATAAGCCTAACAATAACTAACTCTTTGTCATTATGCATATTTGTTCTATATTAAATACTTGATTATATTTTATCAGATTAATTGGCAGCCTTATAACAAAGTTGAATTGCTTGAGGAATACGCATCTCAATCTCGTACGGTTTTTGCACATGTTCCATGCATCTGCTTTAACACCGTCGCAAATAATTGTCCTGGTGCACTCTTCAAACAATTAGGACTGGAGAAGTCAAAAATATTGTTTGGAGACAAAGTGTTTGGATCGGTGTCAAAGAAGAGGGGTTAGCCGGGTAAAATAAGCAGTCACAAAGACAAGAACTGCAGAGACCGTAATAACTACTACACTCGGGTGAATTTGCATTGGACAAATCGAGATCAATATTTGGTGTATCAACCGCACAATGAGGAATCCGAGGTGGTTTTAATGATTTTTTCAATATTAATGAATTTGATCACACTCACGAGAACTGAATTATCTCTAGTCTATTTTGGTTTTGAGGTCGATTGTATAATCTAACTGCATCACTTTGACGAAATAATTGGCAGGGAGATAGACATGCATCTGGCGGCATTATGCTTCACAAGATTAGGTAATAATAGTGCTCTACATATAGGTAGGAGGAAACTTACGAAATATATATGGAATCTAAAAAGATGGATAAAATGGAATCGATAAGTGTTAAATATGTAAGCGGAAACGGTAGGAGAGTTTTAAAGGGTCATTCCCAGTTTCAACACTGAATGTAAAATTAGTTTCAACACTCAATATCCTATTTCTTTCACCCCACTATAGCCAGTCTCCCACTCCTGTCACTGATAACACTCATATTTTACTCGTAAAACCCATCATTGTAAGATCCTTTACAAGTGTTTTAAAGTGATTTCCGCGTTTCCTAATCTCAAGAGTCATTTCAGGAAAATTGGACAAAAAACATACATTTTGGAGCAAAACGGGAACTTCTAGGACAAGTGCTCAGAGACAGAAGTTTAACACCAAACGACGACCTTCCCACCACAAGATCAAGCTTATATATTTTGAGACAAGGTAGCCTTATCAGCTGTCTTTCACCTCGAAGTGGTTTGAGAACAATCCCACGGTTGGAATCTCAAGTTATGAAGGAAGCAAGAAGGTCCGTCAAGCACCCAGAAGACCAAGCTGGCCGCGCCACGACCTGACCAGACGACTAGTGGGAGCGCCACAGTCAGTCACTCGGCTGGCCAGCCACTTGACGATTCCCGAGCCCGTTTGCACTTATTTGATATTTTCCGATGTTAAAACGCAAAGCCCAATTATGAAGACATGAAGGACTATATAAAGGACCCCTAGGGCTACACAAAAGGTGTGACTTTTCACACAAGTTTTTGGGAGACACTTTTCACGCCACTGGAGAGAGAGAGAGTGAGAGATCGACGGCGCCTGGAGTTCGAGACCTCGATAAAGATCCGCCACCTTTCTTCCCTTCTCTTTTCATCTATTGTTCTTAGTTCTTTGTTTTTCAATACTTTAAGAAGATCTCTCCAACTAGATTTCCCTTGGAGAAGTTTTTAAACTCTGTTTCTTACTCAATAACTTTGTTTCTTACTCAATACAATTCGCACCTTTTCATATCTCGAAGGATGTCTGTCGTTCCCATGAACGAGTAGTCATCTAGTTCGGTTTAAAGGGTTTTTCAAAGGGGTTTCATCATGGATCGATTTTGCTAGGTTGATAGAGATAAAATTTCTTTTAGGTATCTTCTTTTATGTCTTGCTCTTATTGCATGTTTGCTTTTCTGATCAATTAGCAACTGTTTCTAGGATGATTAGATATACGAACGTGTGGGCTATTGTCTGGATCTAGAGATTAACGAGCATACCGCACCGTAGGATGTTTAGGCATATCTACGGACCGCACCGTGAGTGTTTACAAATAGGTGAATGTTATGTTTGCGCGTTTGACTTGCAACATGGGATGATAACTCATATCCGCGGAGCAAAGAGAACGTAGGTGGTTAGATCTGCGAGCGCGGGGTAATCATAGACGACTGTTTCAGCTTAAGAACCTAGCCAACTAAATTGTTTAAAAGAAACCTAATCTATTGCTTGTTAGATCCGATCCATGAACCCCAGAGAATATCCCTGAACCAAACGCCTTTTACCTATTGATTTACAACCGTTTAATTCTCTCTCGCTTCTTGAAAACGACACTGCAACCGTGATACACAAACCCCCAACCTTTTATTTAGGTTTAAAGAAGTTAGAAACACTAGAACTTTCGTGAAACAACAATCTCCGTGGATTCGATCGTTTAATATACTACTGTGATTGCTGTACACTTGCAGCTATCTTAGGGGTAAAACTTAAAGTAAAAAAACCCCACCGCATCAGTCACCAGCTAGAACCAGTAAACTCAGTCTCGTCTTTTTTAAAACGTGTCGAAACTGAGGTGATGTATTTCTTTTTAACACAAGTGCCTCGTGGAACTCCGGTGGAATTCCAATAGTTGATTGACTGTCAGCTAGGGGTAAATATTACACCCTCTGCATGTTGCTGATCTCGGGCGAGGAGCCGGAATCCATGGGTCATTTCATACAGAGATAGAATTATCTGAACCAACTCTTTTGATGAGCCCTTTTTGTACCAGAGATCGATCACATATCATACTCTTCCAACCATATGATGCAGAGTATGAGCGAATAGGATCCGGGGTGCCGTCATTCAGAAGTATCGTCCTTTGAAAAATTTCGCAAATATAGACTCCGGATAGTCGATAAGACCCCATAGTTGTTTGGCTGATCAAGTCCACCTTCCGATTTACGCCTACATAATTTTTTTCCATGCCAACCAGTTCATACCACGTGTCTGGCCACTAGTGCTCCACCAAAACAGTGAAACCATACCAGTACGTTTTGTAGTAATCGTCTAGGGTAACCGGAAACATGACATTGCATATGTCGGCACCGCTGAGGATACAAACTTGATCAGGACCTCTTTTCCTCCTTTAGAGAGCAACTGCGATGTCCATCCATTTACCCGTTTTTGTAGGCGTTCAATAAGAAAACTAAAAATTTGAGTTTTAAATCCGCCTAAGCTCTCTAGAATCCCTAGTTATGTTCCCATTCCCTCAACATTCAATATCCCTAATGTTCCATGGATCTTCGACTTGATTGTCGCGACATCCGTGTAACCAAATTGTATCGACGATTTTGCAAATTTTATTTGTTTCCCCAACCCTGACTCATATTGTTTCAGAATATTGAGCTGCACAAGTGTTTCCTCCTTAGTTGCCTTTTGAAAAATTAGGCTATCATCTGCAAACAACATATGGGAAACCAGTGGGCATGCGCGGGTTATCTTAAATCCCGTGTTTAATTTTTGTTGTTCTGCCTTCCTGAGGTTTGCTATTAAAACTTATGTGCATAGAATAAAAAGATACGGAGATAAGGGATCACCCTGCTTAAGCCCCCTTTGTGTTGTAATCTATCCTCTGAGCTGTCCATTAATATGAACTTTGTATTGACTGTATGCACCACATCATCCACGTAATCCATCTTTCTGAAAATCCCATTTTCCGTAGTAAACATTCTATGAATGATCGTTTAATACGATCATATGTTTTGCTCATATACGTTTTAACTGCCATGTACTCACTCTTGCATGATTTATTAGTGCGTACCTCATGGAACATCTCCTGTCCTATCAGTATATTATATGAGATTAGTCTCCCAGCCACAAAAGCGGTTTGAGTTTCCGATATGAGTTTTGGGAGCAGTCATCGCAACCGTTGGAACATAATCTTAAAGATCATTTTATATCCCACATTACATAAACTTATTGGTCGTAGTTTCGTCATTCTTGTCGGCCTTTCTATTTTCGGAATCAGACAAATATTTGTCATATTTAGAATGTTGAGGGGAAAGATCAGCAACATTAAAACTATGGGAAATGTTAAACTCACCTGGCACCTCCAAGCGGTATGCATTGTCATTGATCTTCTCTAGCACTTTGAACGGGCCGTCTCCTCTAGGCGCGAGCTTTGAACTCCTTTTGTGGGGAAACCTCTCGGGTCTCATGTG
>JAHZTW010000042.1:355670-380672 GCA_020283515.1 Alliaria petiolata
CTCCTCCCTGTGGATCGATACCCTAAGTACTACAACGCACGCTGTGCACTTGCAGCTTAGGGTCCTACAAATTCAAAGCTCGACGAGTCCCCAAAGAAATCCTCCAATCTCGGACGACTATTTAGACCCCATCACAGATCCTTCACAAGCTATAACCACTTATGAATTTTAATCACACAGTTTCCTTCATGGTTTCTGTTACAGCCATAAACCTGTTACAGTTATTAAAAATGAAACTTCTCTCTTTGCCATCTTGATACCCTTGCTAGCCTCTAGGATTTCCTCATGCGCATTGAGTCCACAATCCTTTAAATTTACTTGATCAGATGCAAAGAACCGAATGATACATGCTTCATAAACTTAAGCATCCCTTGATTCCAACCTGTAATACAATCTCAACTAACGTACAGTTAGAAAACCAATGCATTAATAACCTGTGATTATACTTACAGCCATCTGCTTCACTAACTCAGCCTTGAACCAAACTTGTACCCATGTTGAATGTCAACAAAACTCTCCTCGCAACTCCATCTTGCTATGAATACTTGCAACACAAGTTTCTTGTCCAATTACCTGAGTGAACAGATTTGTACCAGCTGCTTGTGACTCACTACTTGTACCCTTTACCATACCTATTGATAGTAGAGTTTTTGCTATCAACTACTCAATCCCACTCATGTCATTGTAGATATTTGAGGATCAATCCAATTGAGTAAGATTGTGACAATAGGAATGCATAATACTTCTTAATCTAAGCAAGTCTAGAAGGTTTTGTTGTCTAATTATCAACCTAAGTGATCAAACCAAGCAAACAAACCAAACAAAGTGAACTAAAACCTTAATTAAGCGATTACCAAGCTAATCAAGCAATTCAAATACTAATTAACTACTAAACGAGATTAACAATTAACTAAAACGAATCCAAGGATGGGGTTATCAATCTAAGATGCTTCAAGAACCAATCTATGATGTCCAACAATCTCATATATGTTAATCCCTAAGCTTCGAACTCAAAAGCAAAACTAATCCACATTCATGGCACTAATCACATCGTTAAACATCCTAATCAAGATCAAACTTTCATTTGTGCAAAGGAAGCTAACAAGCATTATGAGACAGTCCTAAATTGCTAATAAACACCCTAGACAATCACTATCACGTGCTAGGAATGTAAATTTGTAGTTTAGTTGGCTGGGGAATTTCATCAAACACCTTGTGGGTAGGAAATTCCATATGGTCTAGTTTTAACTTGATCATGGCTAAACTAGCATTAGGATCACTAAAAAAGGAAGGAAACAAGAAGATTTAATCCTAGACATCAAGATTCATTCCTAAAACACCCTAAATCTAACTTATCCTTAGATCCTAAAGAAACTACTCACTAATCATAGTTGAATCACCAAATCCCATGAGGAAAAAGTTGATAAACATGATTAGGGAGATAAAAGATAAAAGATTAAGAAAGATAAACTCTTAAATTCCATAAACTCTTGAAAAGATCTTATAAAATCACTTAGAACCCAAAAAGGAAAATGTTTTCTAAGAAAGAACAAAAGATAAAAAAGAAAATTAGATAAAGTTGTTTTTATAATGAACACTGATCGACCCGGGTCAACCCGGAACAAACCGGGTGTTGACCCGGTTTTTGTCCTTCATCTAGCAGTGCATCGGTTTGTCTGTCCGATGGCAACAAACCGATGCAATATCTGGTTGCTTGGCATCTGTCTGTCAAACCGATGTGCATATGGCCGATGCAACTTCTAGTCGTCTTGCATCTGGCTGTCAAACCGATGTGCATCTGACCTATGCAACTTCTGGTCGTCTTGCATTTGGCTGTCAAACCGATGTGCATCTGACCGATGTGGTGCCAGACAATTTCTGTCAACTTCATTTCAGCTCCTCTTTGATCTTTCTTTGTCCACCAAATTCCGAATAGTCTTCTTAGCCTCGAAAATACCTGAAAAACACTCCAAATGCAACGAATATGCAAAAACTTTGGCTAAGACTCACTAAACTCTAATATGGATGCAAACTAAACTATATAGACAAGTTATATGCATGAAACAATGCAAATGATACACTAAATGAAGGTTAAAAAGGTATAAATATGCTAACTATCACCTATCATCATCAAAACCTGTGATGCTTCTGAGATATTCCTTTACAGCTTCTTTCATATCAAAACTCGAGCTCATGACGTTTTTCTCCTGCCTTTAAACAGACCTGCAACACATTCAACAGTGTGCGTACTCCACCAAAATCTTTGATTCTTGCATGTTAACCATTCTCTAGCCTGAACCATAACCATTCCTAGCTCAAAAATTTCGTCCAACATGCTTTACACTGAGCTTCCACACTTGATCAACCTGCTGCATTCTTCACCCTTTCTAAGTCTCATATATGTTGCATATACAATCCTTTAGATGACCTGTCGCCATGCTAGATGCACAAGCAGATTAACAACTTCTTGAAGTGAATCACTTTGAGAAAACTCCCGTAAAATCCGCTTATGTTTCTCAGATTCATCAACAGAGAAAACGACAAAAATCACTTCAATAGTCTTCATCTCAGACAAACGCTTTGTATACTTCTGACATTCACTAAACCCGCAACTTTCTATGCTTTAGCAATCCTCAAATTCATTTCACTTCAGAGACTTCCAAATATTCTGATTTGTGCCAAGACTCAGACTGATTCTCCATCAATCTTCCATCAGACTAGAAATAAAAAGGACCTTTGACTCCTCTTCAAGCAAAGCCAACATGAACCTTTATATACCGCTGTTAATACCGACATGACACGCCGCCTAACACCCAATATCAGGAAGACTTTCGATACACACCCAATGCTCAGTCTATTGCAAGATAACATTGAGACACTTTCTCACAGTCAAAGATATGCAGCCTCCTAAAACCATTAAACTCTTATGGTTAACCAGATACTTCTTTGTTACTTGAAGATCTGATCCAAAATTCCAGATTCCTGCTGAAAACATAGCTCCGTCTAGAGAACAAACCACTTCTGAATATATTACATTTTCGGTAATGTCAACTGCTCCACCTGGAACAATAACCATTCAAAAGTTCTTGTGACTTTATAACCTCAGCTGCACTTCCTTTTGCTTGGATCTTCTTTGTCAGTCTTAAGATTTTGACTGTATAGTCATGGTTCTTTCCTTGAACTTTTATCCGCCACTAGACATAAGCTCTCTCATACTACAACCACTTAACATGTTTTTTATTCCAGAAGATCACAATAACTCTTTAATCTCAATAAAACTTCCACATTTGGCATTGATTCACCAAACTGATTAGACACTGAAATGCCGTAGTCATACTGGCTTTTGTCAAGCTGTTACCTGTTATAACTTTAGCTCACTTGACCCAATTCAAACCCAATTCTGACAAAAACCCATCAGAACTTATGTCTTCTGCAATCATGTCTTGAACTTCACCATTTTCACTTGTAAAAAAACTCACATTGTGTAGACCTTGAAACCTTGAGTTTCCACATCTGAGCTCTCCTATAACCAGCTTATCCACCATTCTTATACTCACGCCCTTTGAGTCATAAGAATCATAAACCATTTGATTCAAATTGGTTTCTACAACACTGATTTTTTCCCGTCAGTTTTCATCCAAGTCTTCATCATTCCAACCAAGTTAAGACACATCTTCTTTGTGTCACATCAGCTCTTACCTGAGCTCGACTTAGTCTCTGCAACAGTTCACATAAGCATTTTTGCTTCAGTTGCTACACGAGCACCTCTTTTCCAGCAAAACAAAATGTGTGTTTGCTTTTCACATATTGCCTTTCCTCAAACTGTTTCCCACTTGACTAGATGACTCTTTATACTTTCCCTTAAATGAATGTTTGGCTCGTCCAATATATGAAAAGCAATACCCATATGTCATCTCACATTTGCCATTAAACAAACAAAAACATACATAGCCATATGATTCAGTCCTTTTTTGAATTCCCTAGACTGGTACAAGCTCCACGATGATCTGCTTTGCCCTTTGATCATCAAAACTAAGCTTCTAAGATTCACAGGAATCTAAACCATTCTTCTGAGACTGGCCCTTGGAAACAAAACCTCTCAAAACCGAACCCACAATGATTTTCTTCATAACCTTTAACCTGTCTTATTTCCAACAGATTTCTGAACTTGTTTCTTCATCCACCTGCAACTTTCTTAACCATGAATCATGAAATCTCAATCAATTTTCAAATAGAATCAGACACATATACCAATCCAACTTCTAAGGCGTCCCCTAGACCTGAGATCCACATGTGCCACCAACTGCTATTCTCTTAACCATTCTAGAACCACACTGCATCTAACTTAAACAAACAGATTTGACCAACATACAATCTGACACCAGATCTGAACCTTGGACATTCTTTTGCAAAGATCGAATGCAATCCATGTGAACTAACCAGATTTCAATCCTTCAACGATTGCCGAACATGGATGACCAGAAACAAAACCATACTCGTATCACAATGTGACGCAGCGGAAACAAAATCAAGTGACAACGATTTGAGCTTTTGAGGTTGATAATGAGAACTTTAGTCGCTAACCCAGAACTAAAACCTCTCTGATTAGAATCCAACAGCAACTGCAGAAACCTCTGCATCACAACAACCTCAAACCGATTTCTTCAAATACAAACCAAGAACAAATCTCTTGATGATCGTTCTTTCTTCAATCTCTAAATCCATCCGTGTACAATCAACATCTTCTCATGTGAGTCTTTAGGACCAGAACTCACATTAGATGTATAAGTCACGAACCATTGGAGAAATATTCTTTCTATTTCAATAAACCTGAAATCATCCCATCCGAATGGATTTCTTCTAGAATCTTCCTTTCTCTAATTCCAGCGTCTTCAACAATAACCAGGCGCCATCTTCTTCTTCCTCGGGCTTGCACCATCACCATTGAAGCCTTGAATCGAAGAGCTTGTGCTCTGATACCACTTGCTGAGAATCGAACTCCCGATTCTTCCCATCGTCACGACTCAAGACTCCAATCGTTTAAGAACACCAAAGCTTTTTCACCCAGTTCACGATATTAACGTACCGCTACATCCAGTTAGGATCTTTCGATCCGCAACTTGGATTAATCACCGGGAAACACCTCCGGCATGGTTGTACAATCGGAGATCGCTCACCACCAATAACAACTTAATCCGTTTACAAGAAAGAAGAAGAAGAAGACTAAGATGAGAGAAGAACAGAGAACCCTCGAGAACACAAACACCTATCGTATTCTCTAGTCTCTCAATCTCTCTCACTCACTCTCTGTTAATCGCACCAAGAACATCGGAGAAGAAGGACGAGCTTTCTAAGAGAGAAGTATGTCACCTCTCACCTGTGTCTCACGTGTAAACACTAAAGCCCTTCCTCTTTGAAATTTCTTGCTCAGCTAGAGTATTTGTCATACTTGACTCATTCCTTCTTTTCTTCTACTCTTACGATTCTTCAAGTTGCATAATCCACCACTTTCTTAAAGTTTTTACTCATCGCTTTATGATCACATTGATTGCTAATGAAGTATCATAGATTCATAAGCCATACCAGCCCGTATTCTTATTTATTTTCACTCTAAGCGATTTTGATTTGTCGATTGTGCGTGTCTGAAAGTTACAAACTGCACAATGTGATATCACTCTAGCTAATCACACATGTTATATCAACATTTATAATCTCAGTATGGTTTTGACGTATGATCAAAGTGTTTCATGTATTTTTTATTTCCTGGTTGGAAAAATAAAAGAACCGATTATGGTTCTAATTAAGAATATTATCAAAATTTTATTAAACAATAGTTCAGAATTATTCTTCAATACAGAGAAAAAAAAACCTTCAAATTTGAAAGAGAGAAGAGGTAGTAGGCATAGACCTACTTATGAAATAGCTCGCCGTTGTAAATCAATCAAAAGAGTCGTCTATAGCTCTCCTTCAAGGGTGACAAACGTGTATTTACGACCGTCGCTTCCATGATGGTATCACCCTTTCTTCGTTGGTGATTCTCAAGATATGTGTTATATAAACTGAAGTATTTTAACAAAATAAAAAGGGAGCATTGAAGAAGCTAGCGAAAGTCCATTTTCATAGGAGATCATTGTGACATCCGTATCCCAGAAAATGGGATCAGTTTTTTCCTATAGAACTATAATTCCAACTTGCAAAGAAAGCATTGGAAGATCAAGGGGACTTGTATCAGATTAACGAAAGCCTATAGGAGAAATAGACGATCGAGGCCCATTTATAAAATGGTGTGTGAGTTTGGTGACTCAATTTTCGTGGCCCTATAGTATCAAGAAGTGAAGCCTCAATTCTCCAAGCCATAAAGGCCTAGGTAAGGCTCGCGGCAAAAGCCTAAACCTAATTTAAATGAACCCTTCTCCACCTCCTATTTAAAGGCCTCGTCCAACAACTTAGAGAGCACAGAAAAAGCCTCAGCGAAGCTTTGCCGGATTTTCTGCATCCCAATCGTAAATATCATATCCGAGCAGCTACCTTACGAGGCCGTTTACCATCATCTCCGAAGCAGCCAAATCTAGATCTTAGTGTCGTTGGAAAGAATATTCTCCCATCTTTACGAAGCCTCTAAATTTGTTCAATTTTGAGGTATATTTTGTTAGTTATCGTTATTTCAATCCGACCGGGTCATTCTGTGTAAACCCAAAAACCTGATTTTTTTCAGTTTCACAGAAGAGTTTGCAGGCCGGATTCCCGACGGATCAGAAGGACCTAGCGGCTGTTCTTGGTACCTTTGGAAAACGAACACTCCAAGGTTTCCAGAACCTCTAAGATGGCACGATTCGAAGTTTTATTCGGTAAGATATCGAGCTTTATTTCCAAATAAGCAGCTCTGTATAAATCTGGGATTATGAAAGCTAGTTGCAGAGTTGTGTTTTTTCAGAATATGGGTTGAGTTTTCGAGTATGATTTCCGAGCAGGCCCGAGACAGTAATGTCAGATCGTGGTGGTTATAGATAGAGGACATGTTAGGGAAGCTGTCGGGCCAATCAGAATTGTGAGTTCAGAGACTCTCCTGACAATTCTGATTGGTCCGACTGCTTTCTTAACACGTCCTCTATATGTAACAACCAAGTCTGACCTTACTATCTCGAACATGCTCGGAAATCAAACTCTAAAACGCAACCCAGATTCTGGAAAAACACAACTCAGCAACTAGAGTTCATAATCCCAGATTTACACAGATCTGCTTATTCAGAAAGAAACCTCTATATTTACTGAGTAAAGATCCGAATAGCGATATCTTAGAGGTTCGCGCTATCTTAGAGGTTCTGGAAACCTTGAAGTGTCCACTTTTCAAATGTACAAAGAACACCCGTTGGGTCCTCCTGGTCTGTCGGGAATTCAGCGTGCAAACTCTTCTGCAAAACTGGAAAAAAGTCCGGTTTATGGGTTTACACAGGATGATCCGCTCGGATTAAAATGACGATAACTAACAAAATATAACTCCAAATCGAACAATCCAGAGGCTCTGGAAAGATGGGAGAATCTTATTTCCGTCAACATTATGATCTCGATCTACGTCATTCGAAGACGATGGGAAACGGTCTTGAAAGGTAGCTAGTCATATATGTTATTGATGGCTGAGCTGCAGAAAATCCGGTAGAGTTTCGCTAAGACTTTTTTGTGCTTTCTAAACTGTTGAACGAGGTCTTTAAATAAGAAGTGGAGAAGGGTTCATTTAAATAAGGTTTAGGCTTTTGTCGTGAGCCTTGCGTCCTGAGCATTTAGGACTTCGAGAATTTGGGCTTCAGTTCTTGATACTCTAGACCACAAAAATTGAGTCATGAAACTCACTCACACACCATTTTATAAATGAGTCTTGATCCTCTATTTCTTCTATGGGTTTTCGTTAGTCCGATACTAGCCCACTTGATCTTCCGATGCTTTTTGGCAAATTAAGATTAGGCTTCTATCGAAAAAAACTGATACTATTTTCCGGGATACGGATGTCACATGCTTGCCTTCACTTTTCTCCACATTTGTCTGTGCCATTCGCTTTTAAGATTAAAGCTGTGTCTGAAGTTTTATTTTGATAGTCTTAGATTTTGCTAGTTTCGTTACACACAGGGAAGAAGAATAAAACCTTGTGAAAACATTCAAAAATATTTTCAAATAATTTACTTGTATCAGTTTTGAATATAAGTAATAATCGTTTCCTAAGAAATAATCATTTAGGATGAGTATGACAAATCAAATTTATTCATATTTTTTGTATTTACTATATTACTCAAATAATTTTACTTGTATCAGTTTTGAATATAAGTAATCAAATAATTACTTGTATTAGTTTTTAGTTAACATTGGAAAATTA
Source organism: Alliaria petiolata (assembly GCA_020283515.1). Lineage (NCBI taxonomy): Eukaryota > Viridiplantae > Streptophyta > Magnoliopsida > Brassicales > Brassicaceae > Alliaria > Alliaria petiolata. The sequence continues at coordinate 364,036 of JAHZTW010000042.1, forward strand.
AAAGTTTTAAATGATTTTTTTGTTAAATTACTTTTTCATTTTATTTAAAATTTTGTATTTTCAAATTATATTTTATAGGATAATTGATATTTTTTTTGGTCAACTATAGGATAATTTATTTTATTTTGATAAATAATTATTTTCATTTTTCATGAAATAGATTTTATGTTTGATTTTTGTTTCATTTGTGATGGTGAAACCCATTGCAATGGCCCAATACCAAATACATGTGATCCTGATCAGCATTAAAAACATGAAGCTTGAAACTGAGCTTAAAGCTGAAGGAACTAAAGGAATAGAGCTTCAACATGATGGAAACAAGTTTGTAGCTGATGAGGAGTCTGTAGCTGAGGAAGTAGCTCGTGCTAGCCAACATGGAGAAGATACGAATCTAAACCTCTCTGGTTTTTGATTCAAGTTAAGTGTTTTCATCAATGGAAAAAGTAGAGCAGTTATACTCTTTTTCTCTTGTCAAGTTTTGTCCCATTGAATTTTCTTGACAAAATTTTTAATGACGTAGCTGTTGTACTTCACAATTGCCCATTTGATTAAACAAAGGCTCAAACCTAAGCCCAGTAAGTGATTTTCGTCCAAATGAAAGAAGAGAGAGCCAATACATTTTTAAATTTAAGTTTTGAATTTTCTTGACAAAATTTTTAATGACGTAGCTGTTGTACTTCACAATTGCCCATTTGATTAAACAAAGGCTCAAACCTAAGCCCAATAAGTGATTTTCGTCCAAATGAAAGAAGAGAGAGCCAATACATTTTTAAATTTAAGTTTTGATATTTCCAAAACTGTTTGCATGAGTGTTTTGAGGGTTTTGTTGTTTATTTATATTCTCTTGTTTTTCTCATTGTAAAACTTATCTATCTTTTTTTTTATCAAAACTCTTTTGAATTTAGATCTTTGTTAGTGTGTCATATGTAGCAGGAACCCGATTTTCTTTGTGTGTCATATCAAAGAAATCACCCTGGTTTACCAAAGGAATATTTGCAGCCTTTAGTAAAGCCATTTGATCCATTCCTTGCTCCAGTTCTTCACAGTTCAGTTGCATAAGTCTCAATCCTTTTAACTTCAGATTGGCGAATTCCTTGGAGGTTTACAATAATAACTATTCTTTGTCACTTTCCCTTCCTTCCTCATCATCTTCTCTTTTACGAGCATATTCAATCTCCTCGCTTAGGGTTTTTATTTTGCAGATTTGTTCTGTGGAGTCAAAGCTTTGTATGATCTTCTTGCAACACTTGTGACATGGAGGCAACAACTGGTTTTTACAGAGAAATTAAACGTTCTGAAAGGTGCTTCTGACAAGTTGATTTAATTTTATTTTATTTTCATGCTTGCTAAATTTTACGAATTCTGGTTCTATACTAAAATTGGCTATGCGTTTAGGGAGAAAAAAAAAAATTAGTCTTCTATAAATTGAGGGATCTTTTTTTTTTTTTTAAAGTAACTTTCCATAGGAGCTATCTGTTTGATTTTGATTCAGTTATACATATAAGTTAGAGAAACAAAAACTAATCTTATACTTAGAGCAAAAAAATTCCTAGAAAAAGTTCCCCCTCAAATTGAAATGCGTAAAGCATTTTCGTTTCTGGACTTTTACAAGTTGTAGAAAGAAATTTTTCACAGTTCAAATTTTGATTGCTCATGTGTTTTTGTTTGCTGTGCATAGCTACGTCGTCTGCTCTATGTATCAAGAGGCAGAGTCATTATCTTCCTCCACACCGAAACAAATATTTGGCAACATTGATGCTTTATTTGAGGAAGCTCTTGGTGATCATCAATTGCATGACATGTTTGAATTTACTGGCATGGTATCAATCCAATCCTTGCATGGTCTCGGCAGGAATATATATTTCATGAATTCAGATTGATGATGGCTATGACACAAACATTTTTTCCCCTCATACTTCTGTTTGGAAATACTTAAAGATTTCAAACCATCATATCTAAAATAGTGATTCATCTCTCATCTCATGATAGTCTTTCACTTTATTCTATTTTAGACATGATATGTGTGAAAATTTCTAGTTTTTTCACATAATCTTTCAATTATTTTTAATATCCTTTTTGGACCGGAATAACTCAAACCGATTATGATATATATTAGTAAATCTATATATAATTTTTCCATCATTATGCATGTCTCCATCACATGCTTTTATAGAGCGTTTTCTCTGCTGGATCATTTTGCTCTTGTGGGGAGTTCCGCCTTGGAGCGTTTCATTAATCTAGAGTGTTTCGCTTATTTGAACCTCCCAATGAATTTTATATAGTTCTTCCGGAACTCATATATTTATAAAATATATCAAGTAATTTGAACATATCTTATTATATAAAGTAGGATGCATCAAAGTTAGTTTTTAACATGATCGTGACACGTGTCAAGTTAATCGATAAGATTTTGACACGTGTTAAAAACATTCAACCAATTAGATTTTAATATAATGTTTACAAATCGATTAATAATACAAAAAGGAAAAAATCAGAAAAGTAAATAAGAAAATTAAGAAAAATAAAATAAGTTTTTATGTTTTTTATTTAAATTAAGGAAATTGTATGATCAATTACTAATAATAAAAGGAAAATAAAAAAATTAGTATTAAAAATAGAAAAGGAAAATAAGTTTTTTTTTTCGATTACTAATACCAAAAGAAATATAAAAAATCGAAAAGGTAAAGAAGAAAATTAAGAGAAAGAAAAATAAGTTTCGTTTACGTTTTTCATTTAAATTAAGGGAATTGTATGATCAATTACTAATACTAAAAGGAAAATAAAAAAATCAAAAAGGTAAATAGTAGGATGCGTCAAAGTTAGTTTTTAACATGATCGTGACACGTGTCAAGTTAATCGATAATAATTTGACATGTGTTAAAAAATAAGATTTTGACACGTGTTAAAAACAGTTTCGTTTATGTTTTTCATTTAAATTAAGGAAATTATATGATCAATTACTAATAATAAAAGGAAAATCAAAAAATCAAAAAGGTAAATAATAAGTTTCTTTTATGTTATTCATTTAAGTTTTTTTATATGTTTTTCATTGTTAAAAAGATTTAACCATTTTGGTTATCCGTTTGGTTAGGTACGATTTAAAAAAATAAAAATGTCAAACTTATCCATTTAGATTATAAAAGTAAAATAAAACTAATTAAGATATATTTCAATTTAAGAAATAGAAAATAAAAAGGATATATTTCAATTTAAGAAAAAGAAAACAAAAACAAAAAATAAAATAGATTAACTAGGATATGTTTTAATTAAAAAATAGAAATTTGAGACGCTAATGCTATGACATTAGACGATGATGAGCTCAATGATAGCAAGAATCATGTAGATAAACTTTTGATGCGAGTCTTGAGAAACATAACTTCTATAGAAAGTATAGAGAACATATACGGGAGAAAAAAAAATTAAAAAGAAAAAGTAAATTAGTTTAAGTAGGATATATTTCAGTTAAAAAAAATGTTAGATGCTAATTATATGACATTAGGCGATTATGAGATCAATGAGGAGGAGGATATCAAGAATCACGTAGAGAGGTTTTTGATGCGAGTCTTAAGAAGCATAACTTCTCTAGAGAGCAGAGAGATCATATAAGAGAAATGAATGTGAAGAGAGAGAGACTTTATTTGCTTGAAGAGAGTTAACGGAAAGATCCTTAACATACTCGAATGACTCAAATTAAATACCCAAGGTTTTAACGCAGCGGAACAGAAAAAAATAGTTGATAAAGTGTGTGAACTATATGAGAAGTAGGGTTAATGTTGCTTAGGATCCGCAACAAATTTTTTGTTTTGAATTTTTTAATTGAAAATAAATGAAAATTAAAATAAATAAATAAATTTTAGGTTTCCATTTTGTGTTTTTCATATATTTTTATTAGTAGTGATAAGATTATGCTTTCTATTTTCTTAAAAAATATTTTAACGGGTTTTAAATTTTATTATTTTCTTAAATTTTGTTATTTATTTAAGTTTCTTTTGATTATTAATACAAAAAGAAAAAATATTCGATTATTCCTTTTTCTATAGAAATTATTCGATTTTGTTTTTAATTTATTTTAACGGTTTTAAAATATTTTATTAAAAACCCGCATATATGCGGGTCCTATTCTAGTTAATATATAAAATCAATTCAAAAGGTATAACTTTACATATAATTTATGATAATAAATATAAAAATATAAGAAACAATAATTTAATAATATCTTATTATATAAAGTAGGATGCATCAAAGTTAGTTTTTAACATGATCGTGACACGTGTCAAGTTAATCGATTAGATTTTGACACGTGTTAAAAAATTCAACCAATTAGATTTTAACATAATGTTCACATAAATCTAAAAATTAGTTTTAAAAATAAAAAAGGAAAATAAGTTTCTTTTACGATTACTAATACGAAAAGGAAAATAAAAAATTTAAAAGATAAATAAAAAATTAAGAAAAAGAAAAATAAGTTTTTTATGTTTTTCATTTGAATTAAGGAAATTGTATGATCAATTACTAATACTAAAATGAAAACCAACAAATTAGTTTTAAAAATAGAAAGGGAAACTAAGTTTCTTTTTCAAGTTTTAATACCAAAAGAAAAATAAAAAATTGAAAAAGTAAATAAAAAAATTAAAACAGGAAAATAAGTTTCTTTTCTGTTTTTCATTTAAATTAAGGAAATTGTATGATCAATTACTAATACTAAAAGGAAAATCAAAAAACTAGTTTTAAAAATAGAAAGGGAAACTAAGATTCTTTTTCAATTACTAATACCAAAAGAAACATAAAAAATCGAAAAATTAAATAAAAATTAAAAAAAAAATAGCTTCTTTTATATTTTTCATTTAAATTAAGGAAATTGTATGATCAATTACTACTATTAAAAGAAAAATATAAAAAAATCAAAAAGGTAAATAAGAAATTCCTTTATATTATCCATTTAATTTTTTTTTTTATGTTTTTAATTGTTAAAAAAGATTTAACCATTTTGGTTATCAAAAAAATATATTTTAATTGAAAAAAAAGAAAATTCTAGATGCTAATGATTTGACATTAGACGATGATAAGATCAATGAGGAGGAGGATATCAAGAATCATGTATAGATGTTTTTGATGCGAGTCTTAAGAAGCATAACTTCTCTAGAGAACAGAGGGATCATATAAGGGAGATGAATGTGAAAAGAAAGAGAGACTTTATTCGCTTAAAGTGAGTTAATGGAAAGATCGTTAACATACTCGAAGGATTCAAATTAAATATCCAAGTTTTTAACGCAGCGGAACACAAAAAGATAGTTGATAAAATGTGTGAATTATATGAGAAGTGGGGTTAATGTTGCTTAGGATCAACAGATCCTGTGTTTTGAATATTTTAATTAAAAATAAATAAGAATTAAAATAAATAAATAATTTTTATGTTTTGATTTTGTGTTTTTCATATATTTTTTCAGTAGAGATGAGAATTGCTTTTCTATTTTCTTAAAAAAAATATTTTAAAGGGTTTTAAATTTTATTATTATAATACGCGGATCATAATCTAGATTTTAATAATGATAAATCTATTATAATAAAGTAGGATAAATAATTCGCCAAAATTTTAGAATAAATATATATATATGATCGTGACAAGTGGCATGTTAATCGACATGTGTCAAGTATATCGATCTAGATTTCGATACGTGTCGCGGTATAATATTAGTTTTTAAAGAAAAAAGTAATTTCAAAAAAAAATCAAATTTATTAATTTATATAAGAAAAGTAAAATAAGGTTAACTAAAATATATTTTAATTTAAGAAAAAAAATAAAAACTAAAGGATCTATTTCAAAAGAAAAATAAAAACAAAAATAAAAAGATAGTTGATAAAATGTGTGAATTATATGAGAAGTGGGGTTAATGTTGCTTAGGATCAACAGATCTTGTGTTTTGAATATTTTAATTGAAAATAAATAAGAATTAAAATAAATAAATAATTTTTATGTTTTTATTTTGTGTTTTTCATATATTTTTTAAGTAGTGATGAGAATTGCCTTTCTATTTTCTTAAAAAAATATTTTAAAGGGTTTTAAATTTTATTATTATAATACGCGGATCATAATCTAGATTTTAATAATGATAAATCTATTATAATAAAATAGGATAATTAATTCGCCAAAATTTTAGAATAAATATATATATGATCGTGACAAGTGGCACGTTAATCAATAAGATTTCAACATGTGTCAAGTTTATCGATTTAGATTTCGATACGTGTCGCGGTAAAATATTAGTTTTTAAATAAAAAAGTAATTTCCAAAAACAAAAAATCAAATTTATTAATTTATATAAGAAAAGTAAAATAAAGTTAACTAAAATATATTTTAATTTAAGAAAAAAATAAAAACTAAAGGATCTATTTCAAAAGAAAAATAAAAACAAAAATAAAAAGTAAACTACATTAACTAGGATATATTTTAATTAAAAAATAAATTTTAAATGGTAATGATATGACATTAGACGATGATGAACTTAATTAGAAGGATGATAGAAAGAATCATGTATAGAAGCTTTTGATGCGAGTCTTGAAAAGCAGAACTTCTTTAGAGAGCACAGAGATCATATACGATGCTAATGATATGGCATTAACCGATGGTGAGCTTAATAAGGAGGAAGGTATCAAGAATCATGTAGAGATACTTTTGATGCGAATCTTGAGAAGTATAACTTCTCTAGAGAGCAGAGAGATCATATAAGGGAGATGAATGTGAAGAGAAAGAGAGAATTTATTTGCTTGAAGAGAGTTAATGGGGAGATCGTTAACATACTCGAAGTACTCGAATTGCATATTCAAGATTTTAACGCAACAGAACAGGAAAAGATAGTTGATAAAGTGTGTGAACTATATGAGGGGTAGATTTAATGTTGCTTAGGACCAGCGACAGATTATGTGTTTTGAATTTTTTAATTAAAAATAAATGAGAATTAAAATAAATAAATAACTCTTAGGTTTCAAAATTGTGTGTTTATATATATTTTTCATTAGTGATCAGATTTTCTTTTCTATTTTTTTAAAAAATATTTTAATGCTTTTAAATATTTATTATTATAAATATGCGTATACGCGGATCCTAATCTAGATTTTAATTATGATAAATCTAATTAAGATAAAAGAAGAATAATTAATTCGTAAAATTATTAGAATAAATATATATATATATATATATAAAGCATTATAAATAAACATAATTCATATAAGAGTATTAAAACATATATATCTAGAAATATTAATAAAAGTACATTTTTTTTTTTTTACAGATTATTCAATTTTGTTTTAAATTTATTTTTGCGAGTTTAAAATATTTTTATTAAAAACTCACATATATGCGGGTCCAATTCTAGTTATTATATAAAGTTGGATGCGTCAAAGTTAGTAATTCACATGATCGTGACACATCTCAAGTTAATCGATAAGATTTTGACATATGTAAAAAAAACCAACCAATTAGATTTTAACATAATGTTAACATAAATTTATAAACTAATAAAAAGAAAATAAAAAAATCAACCAATTATATTTTATCATAATGTTCAAATTAATCGATAAGATTTTGACACATGTAAAAAACCATCAACCAATTAGATTTTAACATAATGTTAACATAAATCTATAAACTAATCAAAGCAAAATAAAAAAAACATCGACCAATTAGATAACATAATATTTATATGAATTTAAAACCTATTTTTTTATTAAAAAAATAACTTTAATGTTTTCCAATTAGATTATGGAAATTGTATGATCAATCACTAATATTAAAAGAAAAATAATTAAAAAAAAATAAAGTAAATAAAAAAAATTAAGAAAAAAGGAAAATATGGTATCTCTCTCTCTCTCTCTTTTTAAATTTAGACTGACAAGACTCATTTAGAGGTAGGATGGGCATCAGTAGGCCTGCCGGTTTGGTTTATTTGGATATTTCGGTTCGGGTTGTTTGGATAGTCAGGAATTTCGGTTCGAGAAATTTCTACCGAAAATAACCAGAATAAATTATGGTTCGGGTAGTGTATGGGATATCCGGTTACATAAAGACAAAAAAAGGGACTTAAATTGGTCGTTCGCAAAAACATAAGTTCCCAGAGACGAGAGCAACTAAAACGCAGATAATAGTTTTGATAAGGTAGGTATTTGTTCACTAACTGAAAAACCGAACTGGATGCCCTAGTCCGTCACTTCCATGCTTACCGGCCTCGTTTTCTCCAAAATTGAGGCTATAGAGCCGTATTTTTGTTTATGATTCCCCTCCATGTTTCTGGTGCGAGAAGATGGAGTAAATCTATCGGTTGGTTTTAATTTCGTTTACTTCTAAGTATTCCTCATCCTCTTTTGAGAAGTCGAGATGGATAGCTTCTTTCCTGCCAGTTTTTAATATTTTAATACCCTAGAATATATGTTACCAATAAAACCAAATTCATTATTGAGAATGACAAACCGCTTCATTCGCTCCAGCGTGATTTTCATCCCCAAGCTCACTTTGATTAGGAGACAAACCATCTGTACTACGCATATGTGCTCATGTGGACTCCGACTGTTAAATCAACTTAAGTTCAGAACCAAATTCATTTGCATTCAAGAAATAAAAATCACCTTAGTGATGCCACGAGAACAACAAACCGCTTCATTTTCTTTGTCCTGATTTTCATCTTCATCCGCGTTCTCACTTTGATTAACAGACAAACCACGCACTCGCACTCTCGTGGATTCCATCTGTAATAATCAAGTTAAGTTCAGAACCAAATTCATTTGTATTAAAAAAGATAATTCACATTTGCATTAAAATAATCAAAACCACCTCAGTGATAACACGATGTGAATGGTCAACCGATCTACTGCTTTCCGCCTGAAAGGTCTCGACATTCCTAATCAGAGAATTATTATTAATAGTTCGTTCCTCTCCCATTTGCCACTTGTTTTAAGTTTAACATATAAGCATTTCGAGATAATATATGCAACCGTTTTAAAATAAAAGTCATCAAATCCAATCGAATTTTATATCTAGAAAAACTCAAACACTGAAAGAAGAAAAAAAAAATCTAATCACCTCATTCATGTCACTGGATGAATAATGATCGCTTTGATTATGTTGCTCCTCATCATCTCCTCCATTTGAAATATGTTCAACAAAGTTTTAGCCACATAAAAGAAAAAAAACACAGAATCTAAAATATATAGAACGAACGGGAGTTCCAGGAGGCACTTGTGTTAAAAAAAAAATACATACGTTTTAAAAAAGACGAGACTGAGTTTACTGGTTATAGCCGGTGACAGGAGGGGGAGACTGGCTATAGTGGGGGTGAAAGAAATAGGAAACTGAAAATGATCCCTAATTTTACATGCAGTGTGGAAACTAATTTTACATGCAGTGTTGAAATTGGAAATGACCCTTTAAAACTCTCCTACCGTTTCCTCTTTCATACTTAACACTTATCGGTTCCATTTTATCCATCTTTTTAGATTCCATATATATTTCTTCAGTTTCCTCCTACCTATATGTAGAGCACTATAATTACCTAATCTCATGAAGCATAATGCCGCCAGATGCATGTCTATCTCCCTGCCAATTATTTCGTCAAAGTGATGGAGTTAGATTATACAATCGATCTCAAAACCAAAACAGACTAGAGATAATTCAGTTCTCGTAAGTGTGATCAAATTCATTAATATTGAATTTGGTAACATATATTTTAGGATATTACAAAACTAAATATTAATAAGTGACAGGAAAGAGGCGATTCACCTCGACTTCTCAAAAGAAGAAGAGGAATACTTAGAAGTAAAGGAAAATTAATACCAACCGATAGATTTACTCCATCTTCTCACACCAGAAATAGTGAAGCTTCATATTTGCCGTTCTTCATTTTGAGTTGTTGTTTGAGCTTTTACTATTCAAAACTTCAAAATTTGTTCGAGCTTCACTATTCAAAACTTCAAATTTGAAGATTGCAAATGTATATAAACCATATACAAAAACTTGTTGCGCAATGAGTGTGGGACAATATCAAGAAATGCTTGCAAACATGAAGGAGGATGAGATAATACTTATTTTTTTGTTTGGTCTAACTCTAGGATGGGATACAACATACATAAGCCTAACAATAACTAACTCTTTGTCATTATGCATATTTGTTCTATATTAAATACTTGATTATATTTTATCAGATTAATTGGCAGCCTTATAACAAAGTTGAATTGCTTGAGGAATACGCATCTCAATCTCGTACGGTTTTTGCACATGTTCCATGCATCTGCTTTAACACCGTCGCAAATAATTGTCCTGGTGCACTCTTCAAACAATTAGGACTGGAGAAGTCAAAAATATTGTTTGGAGACAAAGTGTTTGGATCGGTGTCAAAGAAGAGGGGTTAGCCGGGTAAAATAAGCAGTCACAAAGACAAGAACTGCAGAGACCGTAATAACTACTACACTCGGGTGAATTTGCATTGGACAAATCGAGATCAATATTTGGTGTATCAACCGCACAATGAGGAATCCGAGGTGGTTTTAATGATTTTTTCAATATTAATGAATTTGATCACACTCACGAGAACTGAATTATCTCTAGTCTATTTTGGTTTTGAGGTCGATTGTATAATCTAACTGCATCACTTTGACGAAATAATTGGCAGGGAGATAGACATGCATCTGGCGGCATTATGCTTCACAAGATTAGGTAATAATAGTGCTCTACATATAGGTAGGAGGAAACTTACGAAATATATATGGAATCTAAAAAGATGGATAAAATGGAATCGATAAGTGTTAAATATGTAAGCGGAAACGGTAGGAGAGTTTTAAAGGGTCATTCCCAGTTTCAACACTGAATGTAAAATTAGTTTCAACACTCAATATCCTATTTCTTTCACCCCACTATAGCCAGTCTCCCACTCCTGTCACTGATAACACTCATATTTTACTCGTAAAACCCATCATTGTAAGATCCTTTACAAGTGTTTTAAAGTGATTTCCGCGTTTCCTAATCTCAAGAGTCATTTCAGGAAAATTGGACAAAAAACATACATTTTGGAGCAAAACGGGAACTTCTAGGACAAGTGCTCAGAGACAGAAGTTTAACACCAAACGACGACCTTCCCACCACAAGATCAAGCTTATATATTTTGAGACAAGGTAGCCTTATCAGCTGTCTTTCACCTCGAAGTGGTTTGAGAACAATCCCACGGTTGGAATCTCAAGTTATGAAGGAAGCAAGAAGGTCCGTCAAGCACCCAGAAGACCAAGCTGGCCGCGCCACGACCTGACCAGACGACTAGTGGGAGCGCCACAGTCAGTCACTCGGCTGGCCAGCCACTTGACGATTCCCGAGCCCGTTTGCACTTATTTGATATTTTCCGATGTTAAAACGCAAAGCCCAATTATGAAGACATGAAGGACTATATAAAGGACCCCTAGGGCTACACAAAAGGTGTGACTTTTCACACAAGTTTTTGGGAGACACTTTTCACGCCACTGGAGAGAGAGAGAGTGAGAGATCGACGGCGCCTGGAGTTCGAGACCTCGATAAAGATCCGCCACCTTTCTTCCCTTCTCTTTTCATCTATTGTTCTTAGTTCTTTGTTTTTCAATACTTTAAGAAGATCTCTCCAACTAGATTTCCCTTGGAGAAGTTTTTAAACTCTGTTTCTTACTCAATAACTTTGTTTCTTACTCAATACAATTCGCACCTTTTCATATCTCGAAGGATGTCTGTCGTTCCCATGAACGAGTAGTCATCTAGTTCGGTTTAAAGGGTTTTTCAAAGGGGTTTCATCATGGATCGATTTTGCTAGGTTGATAGAGATAAAATTTCTTTTAGGTATCTTCTTTTATGTCTTGCTCTTATTGCATGTTTGCTTTTCTGATCAATTAGCAACTGTTTCTAGGATGATTAGATATACGAACGTGTGGGCTATTGTCTGGATCTAGAGATTAACGAGCATACCGCACCGTAGGATGTTTAGGCATATCTACGGACCGCACCGTGAGTGTTTACAAATAGGTGAATGTTATGTTTGCGCGTTTGACTTGCAACATGGGATGATAACTCATATCCGCGGAGCAAAGAGAACGTAGGTGGTTAGATCTGCGAGCGCGGGGTAATCATAGACGACTGTTTCAGCTTAAGAACCTAGCCAACTAAATTGTTTAAAAGAAACCTAATCTATTGCTTGTTAGATCCGATCCATGAACCCCAGAGAATATCCCTGAACCAAACGCCTTTTACCTATTGATTTACAACCGTTTAATTCTCTCTCGCTTCTTGAAAACGACACTGCAACCGTGATACACAAACCCCCAACCTTTTATTTAGGTTTAAAGAAGTTAGAAACACTAGAACTTTCGTGAAACAACAATCTCCGTGGATTCGATCGTTTAATATACTACTGTGATTGCTGTACACTTGCAGCTATCTTAGGGGTAAAACTTAAAGTAAAAAAACCCCACCGCATCAGTCACCAGCTAGAACCAGTAAACTCAGTCTCGTCTTTTTTAAAACGTGTCGAAACTGAGGTGATGTATTTCTTTTTAACACAAGTGCCTCGTGGAACTCCGGTGGAATTCCAATAGTTGATTGACTGTCAGCTAGGGGTAAATATTACACCCTCTGCATGTTGCTGATCTCGGGCGAGGAGCCGGAATCCATGGGTCATTTCATACAGAGATAGAATTATCTGAACCAACTCTTTTGATGAGCCCTTTTTGTACCAGAGATCGATCACATATCATACTCTTCCAACCATATGATGCAGAGTATGAGCGAATAGGATCCGGGGTGCCGTCATTCAGAAGTATCGTCCTTTGAAAAATTTCGCAAATATAGACTCCGGATAGTCGATAAGACCCCATAGTTGTTTGGCTGATCAAGTCCACCTTCCGATTTACGCCTACATAATTTTTTTCCATGCCAACCAGTTCATACCACGTGTCTGGCCACTAGTGCTCCACCAAAACAGTGAAACCATACCAGTACGTTTTGTAGTAATCGTCTAGGGTAACCGGAAACATGACATTGCATATGTCGGCACCGCTGAGGATACAAACTTGATCAGGACCTCTTTTCCTCCTTTAGAGAGCAACTGCGATGTCCATCCATTTACCCGTTTTTGTAGGCGTTCAATAAGAAAACTAAAAATTTGAGTTTTAAATCCGCCTAAGCTCTCTAGAATCCCTAGTTATGTTCCCATTCCCTCAACATTCAATATCCCTAATGTTCCATGGATCTTCGACTTGATTGTCGCGACATCCGTGTAACCAAATTGTATCGACGATTTTGCAAATTTTATTTGTTTCCCCAACCCTGACTCATATTGTTTCAGAATATTGAGCTGCACAAGTGTTTCCTCCTTAGTTGCCTTTTGAAAAATTAGGCTATCATCTGCAAACAACATATGGGAAACCAGTGGGCATGCGCGGGTTATCTTAAATCCCGTGTTTAATTTTTGTTGTTCTGCCTTCCTGAGGTTTGCTATTAAAACTTATGTGCATAGAATAAAAAGATACGGAGATAAGGGATCACCCTGCTTAAGCCCCCTTTGTGTTGTAATCTATCCTCTGAGCTGTCCATTAATATGAACTTTGTATTGACTGTATGCACCACATCATCCACGTAATCCATCTTTCTGAAAATCCCATTTTCCGTAGTAAACATTCTATGAATGATCGTTTAATACGATCATATGTTTTGCTCATATACGTTTTAACTGCCATGTACTCACTCTTGCATGATTTATTAGTGCGTACCTCATGGAACATCTCCTGTCCTATCAGTATATTATATGAGATTAGTCTCCCAGCCACAAAAGCGGTTTGAGTTTCCGATATGAGTTTTGGGAGCAGTCATCGCAACCGTTGGAACATAATCTTAAAGATCATTTTATATCCCACATTACATAAACTTATTGGTCGTAGTTTCGTCATTCTTGTCGGCCTTTCTATTTTCGGAATCAGACAAATATTTGTCATATTTAGAATGTTGAGGGGAAAGATCAGCAACATTAAAACTATGGGAAATGTTAAACTCACCTGGCACCTCCAAGCGGTATGCATTGTCATTGATCTTCTCTAGCACTTTGAACGGGCCGTCTCCTCTAGGCGCGAGCTTTGAACTCCTTTTGTGGGGAAACCTCTCGGGTCTCATGTGCAGCCACACACACTCTCATGGTTCAAACGTCAAATCTTTGCGTCCCTTATCAGCATGTCTCTTGTATCCCTCGGTTTTCTTCAAGATATTCTCCCTTGCCTTCTCATGGAGTTTCTTTACAAACTCTCCTCTCCTGAGGCCATCTAAGTTAACTTGCTCAACTTGTGAAATTGGCGAGAGATCAAGAGGCGTTAGTGGATTAAAACCATAAACTAATTCAAATGGTGACATCTTAGTAGCAGAATGAGTGGCATGATTATAAGCGAATTCGATGAAAGGCAAACAATCTAACCAAGTCTTTAAATTTCTACCAAGTGTAACTCTAAGTAAAGCAGAAAATGTACAGTTTACCACTTCAGTTTTTCCATTCGTTTGTGGATGACAAGTTGTAGAGAACAGGAGCTTGGTACCAAGCTTTTGTCCACAAGGTTCTCCAAAAGTGGCTTAGAAACTTTGTGCCTCGGTCAGAGACAATGGTCCTAGGTACTCCATGCAAGCGTACCACTTCTTTAAAGAACATATCGGCGGTTTGCGTGACATCATTGGTTTTGTCACATGGTATGAAATGTGCCATCTTTGAAAACAGATCCACAACAACAAAGATGTCTGATCTTAGGCAAACCTAGCACGAAATCCATAGAAATATCCACCCATAGTGCATTAGGAATATGTAACGGTAAGTAAAGGCCATGAGGATGTAACCTGGATTTCGCTTTATGACAAGTAACACATCTAGAACAGTGTTTCTCAACGTCTTTCTTGAGATGTGGCCAGTAGAAATGATCAAACACCACTGCCAGAGTCTTGTTCACGCCAAAGTGACCCATAAGACCTCCACTGTGTGCCTCCTTGAGTATTAGATCTCTCATCGAATTCTGGGATATGCACAGGCGCTTGTCTTTGAAGAGGAACCCATCATATAGGTAGAACGAACTGAAATCCCCTTTACCGCATGACTGATAAGCTTCTCCCAACTCCGGATCATCTTTATACAGCTCCTTTAGATGCTCAAAACCGAGCACCTTTGCTTCCATGGTAGAGATCAGCGCATGTCTCCTTGAAAGTGCATCAGCTACCACGTTCTCCTTCCCTTTCTTGTACTTGATTACATACGGAAAGGTCTCCACAAACTCTAGCCACTTAGCATGTCTCCTCTTGAGTGAACTCTGGCCTCTTAGATGCTTAAGTGTCTCGTGATCGGTATGAATGATGAACTCCTTGGACATCAAGTAATGCTGCCATGTCTCTAATGCCCGAACCAATGCATATAGTTCCGTGTCGTAGGTGGGATAGTTTAGTGTAGCTCCACTAAGATTTTTACTAAAGAACGCCATTGGCCTCTTCCTCTGGTGCAGCACAGCTCCAATCCCTAGATCGGATGCATCACACTCCACCTCGAACATCTCCTCAAAGTCCGGTAAGGTGATATATCATGGTTTTTACCCTTTTTGGACCATGATATAAGTGTTTTTATAGAGTCTTTTGTTAGTTTTCGAGTCCTATTTGAGTCTTTACAGGATGACTTGGAGCTTAATGAGAGATTCTGGTACTTTTTGGAGCATTTTGGAGAAGCAGCCGAAGTGATGAAGTCAGGAGAGTGAATTTACACGCAAGGTGTCGATCGACACCATCTGTGTCGATCGACACCAATGAAGACCGACGCATTGTTTGGACTTCCATCAGAAAAAAGGAAATCATCTCAAGTTTGAAGAAATTACAAATCTGCCCCGGACGAAAATTCTCTTCTATAAATAATTTACATGCATTGTTTAGCCTAATACCTTTTCATAATTTTTCTGTTTTGAGACTTAAAAGAGATATTTGTCCAGAGCTTTTTGGGGAGATAATTCTATACTCTTCTAAGAAGTTTTTGAACCCCTTTAATTCTATTAATCTCTTTTATGCAATCTTCTTTATTCATGATGTTTTCTTCATTCACCATGTTTGAGTAGTTTGCTAGTTAGGTTTACGGGTTTTCAAAGGTGATTAATGAATTGTTAGGTCAATTAAATTGTTAGGATAAAATCATTAGAGTTCTTCATCTGGATTTGTGTTTAACGCTTATTCTAACTTCATGACCTAGAATCTGATCTTAGGTTGATTAAAAGATGCGAGAGTATTATTAATTGCCTGAACTAATGTTAGATGAGCAAAATATCTATTCGCAAAGAGATTTGGTTTAGGATTTTGTGAACAATTGAACCTGATTTTAATGCTTGTCTGAATTGTTTGAATTTGCAAAGAGATTTGGAATTCTAGGGTTTAGACATAGATAATCTTCGCAGCGAGAGTTGGTTGATTTTACATTAGTGTTTCTAGTTCAAGAACAGTGCTTAATAATTCCTAACATTCTGTCTAGACCTGCAATTTAGATCACCTGAGAATTTCCCTGAACCTAGCGTTTCGTCTCCTGAACTTACATCACTTTTAATTGCTTTCTGTTTTTACTTTTAATTATTTCTTCTTAGCA
>JAHZTW010000042.1:414158-433196 GCA_020283515.1 Alliaria petiolata
CTTTTCAAGGAACCCCAAGTGCACAAAGCCATGAGGATGAGCCACGCCCCTCCTCCTATGAGACAAGGAGGCGTGGGAAGAGAGTCATGCGATCCCCCACTCCTCAATCAAGCAATCCATCATACTCCATGGATTCATACTCCTCCTCCTCCATACCTTTTTGATCAAGGTACCACTCTAAAACCATTGTAAATACCACTTAGTTTTTATTTTTATTTCTATTTTTATTTTTGCATCTTTGAAATCTTCTCCAAGCTTGGATTACACAAGAGACTGTGTAATTTAAGTTTGGGGGAGTATGGTATTTGACTTTGTGTTTTGTGATCTTATCTTTCTTTAGCATGCATATTTGAGTCTCATCTAAGGCATAGAAAAACCAAAAAAATGAAAAAATTTCGAATATTTCAAAAAAAAAAAATATCATTTAGTTTACATTTGCACTTGTTAACATTTTAGGATTGAGTCTAGAATTTTTCTCATTTAGGTTGTTTGCATATGCATTGGGAGCAATGATGAGCCTATCCTTGTAGATTTTTAACTTTTGTAATCAATTCAATACCCTAGTTAGTAGTTCTTTAATGCTTGTGAATGAATTTGAAAGTACGGAAGAACCATGCTTGGACCACCTCATTTGTCACTAGTTTTTGGTTAAAATATGGTCTTGAATTTGAAAGCCAGCTCTACTTACTTAAACCGAATTTGGACATTTAATTATCATGCTTGCATTGAAACTGAATTCATGGATTGAAAATACTTGACCTTTCTTACTCACTTTGCCACCCTCTTGCTAGCTCAAGTAGAACTCCCACCAAACCTTACCTCCTTTGAAGCCAATTGTTTTTGTGACTACTTGTGAGGCCTTTATTTCGATTGAACTTAGCATAAAGTGTTAGGTTTGAAACGACAAGTATAGACTTTCATGTAGATTCTAACCTTGCATTTTGAGGTTAGCTTTAGGCTTAGGATTTGGGGCTTTAATTGGTTGTGATTATACTTGATGAGTTGTGGAAAAGTTGGAAAGAAAGAGATGATAGTTAAAAGGGTTGGAGGAAGACAAGGGGAAGAATGGTTTGAAATGGGGAGTCTTGAGTTTTAAAAAGGAATAGCTCTAAGTAAATAAAAAGTGCTAGGTGGTCTTAAGAAATCAAAAGAGCCAAAAGGCCAAGTAATGAAAAATATAAATATGCAAAGTCACCTAGAAATCAAAAGAAGAGTTAAGTTAATAAGTGTAGACTACTCCATTCGCCAAAATTGCTAAGTTGAAGAAGTTCCCCCTTAAGGCTTAAAAAAGAGAAAAATGTTCCAAATTCAAAGGGTTTAGCAAGGCACAAAAGCCTTGATGAAAGGGTAGATTCTAGAGGGTTGAGTGAGCTAAAAAAAATGAATGAGAGGGGTGTAGGATCATTGATAATATTTCGGGTAGATGATAGTCTATCCTTGTATGCATCACTTGTTTCTTACCTTTAGCATTATGCATTTGGTTCAATCCTTTTGAGTGTTACCCTTACTTAAATGCAAAACCGGACGAATTGGGATCATTTTTATCTCAAAACCCAGTCCTTAAACCAAATGAATTCACTAGCCTTGCAATGTCATGATTCATGGTTTTGATCTTAATGAATGTTAAAGAGTTGGTTTGATAGGGAGACTTGTTTTGATTAAATTCTTAGTACACTTGAATGTTGAGATGGGCATGGCTAACTCTTTTGGAATAGAAAGTATTCACATGCGTTCTAGAATTAAGAACTAGGATATTGAGTTGATTATTATTGTTAACTATCTTGGATATTGAGCTCCCACTTTCAAACCTCTCTCCTTAGCTTGTGTTTCATTTGCTTGTGGACAAGCAAAAGGCAAGTTTGGGGGAGTTGATATGTCCATATTTTGCATCATATTTCTCTCCATTTAGTGTAAGTTTGTCATCATTTAGGATCCTTACTTAGCATCACTCTTTGCATGTTCTTTTGCATGTTTTGGTGCATTTGGAGTCTTAATCAGGTGAAAAGGACACTATGGAGGCGTGGATGGAGATGGAGAAGGATTGCATGGCACTTGGAGGAGAAAGGAGTCACCAAGAAGATGAAGGAGAAGATTTCTCGCGTTGGATCGACGAGATGGATCGACGAGATGGATCGACGAGTACGTCGATCCAAACTTCCAGGTGTTCGTTTCGATGAAACGGATCGACGTAGCTCGTCGATCCAAACTTCCAGGGGTTCGGATCGATGAAACAGATCGACGAACTGGATCGATGATCACGTCGATCCGAACCCAAACGCCAACAAGAAGAAGCCGAGAGACAAGGATACAAATCGATTACTTGGATCGACGAAGGACATCGAACCAATTCGGCAGGGGTTCAGATCGACGAACTGGAACCAATTCGCCAGGGGTTCGGATCGATTACTTGGATCGACGAAGGACATCGAACCTATAAATATTCTTTAGACCTAATTTTTATGATAAGTTTTATTCTCTCTAGTCTTGTCAAGAACCTTTTAGCCACTTTGAGAAAAGTCTTGTATTTTGCTTTGAATCTTTTAAGTTTTATGCAATATCTATCTTGAACTTCCATTAATCTTTTCTCTAATCATGCTTAACCTTTCTCTTATCTTTGATTTGATGGGTTTAAATATGATTAGTGAGTAGTTCATTAGAAACTTGGGGATGGGTTAGATTTAGGGTTTTCTAATGGTTCAATCTTGCAATCAAGGATAGATTCTTTCATCTCTCTTGTTATTAAGGTGTTCTTAATGCCAAATAGCTATTTGGATCATAAGCATTTCATACACCCACCAAGTGTTTGATGAAATGGTTGAACCAACTTTCTAGGAGATTTACATACCTAGCCTAAAACATCATTAGTTGTCTACTAGGGTGTTTATCATGCTATTAGACTTGTTATTCATGCTTGCTAATCATTTTAATGCTAAAACATCATTAGTTCATTAGGGTGATTAGTGAAGGGAATAGTGCCACACATCATGGATTAGTCTTTAATTAGTGTTCTAGGCATAGAGATGGCTTGATTAGTTGCTTAAATGATTGCAAGATTGTCCATTTGGTTTCCTAAATCAATGATTCCATCCCTAGGTTTCGTTTTTAGTAATTTGATAATCCTAATTAGTAGTTAATTACGTCATTAGTACTTGATTAGTAGTAATTAAGGCTTAGTTTCATATTATTGAACTTGTAGTGTCTCTCTTAGGTTGTGTCTTGTTTTTTTTTAATTGTTGCTTATCACCTTAAACCATTTCAATTTAGCTTAGCTTAAGCAAAACTTTGCATTCTTATTACCAGAATCCTCCTGCACAAGACAATAAGATGGAGTCTATGCTAGAGCAAATCTTGGAGGGCCAACAGAAGATGACTATGGACTTCAATGGGAAGATTAATGCCTTGTACACGGATCTGAATGGAAAAATTGAGTCTCTAGGTACTCATGTCAGGCAATTGGATGTTCAAGTAGCACAAACTGCTGGAGCTTTGAAGAGACAAGAGGGATGTCTTCCTGGAAAGACAGACGTGAATCTGAGACACCATGTGAATGCCATCAAGATCCAGAATGGAGGGAACCTTCAGCCTGTGCAGAAAAGAGGGCTAAGTACTGAAGAATTTGAGGAGCTTGAAGATGTAGAAAATGCTGCGGAGTCAATGTCGATCGACACTACTGTGTGTCGATCGACACTCAAGGAGAAACCGGACGAATCAAGCTCGATAGACACAACATCCTCGACAAAAATGTCTAGTGTTGATCGACACCAGCTGGGTGTCGATCGACACCCTTCCCGAACTTGGACAGACACGCCTAAAGCTTCACAAGTTGCATTGGGAAGGGTCTACAAGGCCAAGGTTCCAAATCCTCCTCTACCCAAACATCTAAGGCCGCCCATTAGTGCAGAGAAGCTGGCTGCGTTCAACAAAAGGGTGGAGATGATTCCAAAGGAGATCTTGAAGGACCATTGCAATAGTAGTTGATTGCAGGTCTTACTAAGTAGAAAGCTGCAAGTGGATCAATCTAACAGAGAGAGTTCAGATTCCTTTATAAGAACTAGGTATGCACTGAACTTGATTCCTCTTTCAGCTATGAACAAGAGAAGCTAGTTGCAGTCTCTCCTTGATCATCTCTTGAAAAAAGAAAAGAATTAAGAAGTCTGACCAAGGAATAGTGCAAAGATCCTCATGAGCCTGTCTCCTCACAAGGAACACAAGTAAGAGTAGCACTATTTCAAGACTACAAAAGAATGAGAAAAGTCAATGAAAGATCTTAGAACACCCTGAAAATGGGCAGAAGTTGACTAAGGGAGGAGAAAATAGGAGAGTTGTACAAATAATGTCTTGTTCAAAGCACTAAGGAAGGGAAAGAATCAGCAAAGTTCTTTGGCAATACCAATGTTAGAGTTCGAAATTTATCTAAGGAAAGGATCTGGATTCAAACTGGGAGATTGTTAAGCTTGTTGTGAGTACAATGAACTTTCCTAAGGTTGGCTCTACTGCATGTGGATTCAAGAGTGTTAACGAGTTGTGGCGTTCTGAAGGTTAGCTGGATATTTCGGTTTTCAAACTTTGACTCTATATTTAGTTTCTGTTTTGCTTGAGAGCAAGCAAAAGCTAAGTCTGGGGGAGTTGATATATCATGGTTTTTACCCATTTTTAGACGATGATATAAGTGTTTTTATAGAGTCTTTTGTCTATTTTCGAGTCTATATAGAGTCTTTACAGGTTCAGGTACAATTGGAGATAAGTTGGAGATTTGGATACATTTTGGAGCTTAGTGGAATGAAGTCGGATTGAAGAAACCCGATGAGTGTCGATCGACACCAGGATTTCCAATTTCTAGAAGCAAGAAGTTTCCAGTTTTGGAAGAAAAGGATATCTCCAAGACTTTTCCTAATCTTCAAGGAATTGAAGATGCGAACCTCATAGGGCTCAGGTTTTACCCTAATAAAACCACTGCAAATGCACAGCAAATGCAATCGTAGTATAAGGGGTATCGAAATCCCAAGGGAAGTAGATGCTACACTAAGGTTTCTAAATTCAGATTATGCTAGGTCAAATAAAATGAAAGTAAAACAAAGCAGGAAATAAATGAGCAATCACGAATTTAGGGTTCTTAAAATCAGGAGACTAAGGCGCCAGGTTCAGGGAAATTCTCAGGTTATCTAAATTGCAGGTCTAGACAGGACGTTAGGAATTATGAAGAACTGTTCTTGAACTCAAAACACTAATGTAAAATCAACCAACTCTCGCTGCGAAGATTATCTATGTCTAAACCCTAGAATTCCAAATCTCTTTGCAAATTCAAACAATTTAGACAAGCATTAATATCAGGTTCGATTGTTCACAAAATCCTAAACCAAATCTCTTTGCGAATAGGTATTTTGCTCATCTAACATTAGTTCAGTCAATTAATAATACTCTCGCATCTATTAATCAACCTAAGATCAGATTCTAGGTCATGAAGCTAGAATAAGCATTAAACACAAATCCAAATGAAGAACTCTAATGATTTTATCCTAACAATTCATTAATCACCTTTGAAAACCCTAAACCTAACTAGCAAAATACTGAGACATGGTGAATGAAGAAGACATCATGAATAAATAAGATTGCATAGGTTCGCATCTTCAATTCCTTGGAGGATTAGGAAAAATCTTGGAGATTTTCTTTTCTTCAAAATATGGAAACTTCTTGATTCTGGAAATTGGAAAACCTGGTGTCGATCGACACAGATGGTGTCGATCGACACCTTGCGTGTAAATTCACTCTCCTGACTTCATCACTTCGTGACTTTATTCCATTAAGCTCCAAAATGCATCCAAATCTCCAATTTATCTCCAATTGTATCTGAACATGCATAGACTCTATATAGACTCAAAAATAGCCAAAAGACTCTATAAAAACACTTATATCATGGTCTAAAAATGGGTAAAATCCATGATATATCAACTCCCCCAAACTTAGCTTTTGCTTGCCCTCAAGCAAAACAGAAACCAAGTATAGGGTCGAGGTTTGAAAACCGAAATATCCAGCTAACCTTCAGAACGCCACAATCATTAACACTCTTGAATCCACATGTTATAGAGCCAACCTTAGGTAATGTTCAACGTTCTTACCACAAGCTTAGCAATCTCCCAGTTTGAATCCAGATCCTTTCCTTGGTAAAATTTCGAACTCTAACAGTGGTATTGCCACAGAACTTTTATGATTCTTTCCCTTCCTTAATGCCTGAACAAGATTCTCTTTGTACAGCTCTCCTATTTTCTCTTCCCTTAGTCAACTTCTGCCCATTTTCAGGGTGTTCTAAGATCTTTTCATTGACTCTTCTTATTCTTTTGAAGTCTTGGGAAATAGTGCTACTCTCTACTTGTGTTCCTTGTGAGGAGACAGGTTCAAGAGCACTCACTAATATTGTTCCTTGTGAGGATACAGGCTCATGAGGTTCTTTGCACTATTCCCAGACTTAGACTTTTTCTTTTCTCAAGGGAAGATCAAGGAGAGACTGCAATTTTCTATTTGTTCAGACTAAAAGAGGAATCAATTTCTGCGCATACCTAGTTCTCATAAGGGGACCTGAACTCTCTCTGTTAGATTGATCCACTTGTAGCTTTCTACATAGTAAGACCTGTAATAAATTACTAAAGCAATGGTCCTTCAAGTGTCAACATTCTGCGGTTAGTTCCAAGAAAAGTTGAAAATTTCAACTGATTTTGACTCAATAAAACAAAGTTTTTGACTGACTCAAATGACTCTCAAAACAAAACACAAAGTCAGTAATCACCTCCCCCAGACTTAAACAACACTGTCCCCAGTGTTATCAAGCCCGAAGTTGGCTAAAAGAAAGATTAGAAATAACATAAAAGACCAGATAGAAGACTTACCTTCGTCTGTACGTGGTGTCGATCGACACATAGTGGTGTCGATCGACACAGGTCTAAGTCGAATCCAATGTCGCCTTTTTCAACTGACTGAAACTAGGACTTAGTAAAACGAAAACAAAATAAAAAGAAAAGCGTACCTAACAGTGGGTTGCCTCCCACTCAGCGCTCGTTTTCAGTCATTAGCTTGACTGTGTCGGGGTTCAGACGTCTGGTGGATCAGAGGATGGCATCGAATGCTTCCCAGACGAATGTCTTCTCATCCAAGGTGGAGTATAGGCAGTAGGTGCATGAAAGCGACCAAGGAATTGAGCAGCAGCACCAGGGTGGGGCTTTAGTTCGGGTGGGACACTTCGTTTTCCTGCAGCATCATCAAAAGAAACACTAAGCCTTCTATGAGAATCTCGTGGCTTGCATAAGTGTGCAGCATCTTTTGAACCTTTGATATTCTTATTGAGATGATCAGGGGTTTGGAATTGATTCCAGGAAATGCATACCTTTGCTTCCTTCGAGGTTTATAGCATGTAGGATGTGGAGTCGTTTGTTTGACCAAAAATGATGGACTTGCAGCATTGGAAGCGACTTCTGATGTGATCCGCGAAGTGTGTCGATCGACACTAGTGGTGTCGATCGACACCAAGCTTGCAGCTCGAGTCTCTGCACTTTTTCTCCAATTCAGCTCTGCGATCCTTGTTTTCATGATGAAAACGTCTTCCTTCATCATCTTTTCATTGATTTGAACATCTTCTCTGCTCATAGTCTTGAAGAGATAATCATTTCCACCCCAGTCTTCATGCTCCACAATTTTCTTAGAATTCTCAGCCAATGCCTCTTGAATAACCAGCTTGTCATCTTGCTTTTCGGTATCAAGCTACTTGACATACCCAGCAGCAATGTCTTCCGAATTTTCCATGACTGGACCTTCTTCCACGTACATCTCTACTGAAAAAGCTTGACCATCTATGGTGGATGGTCCTCTTAACTTGTCCATGTCAAAGTTCATGACAACGTCACCCAAATGAAGCTCCATTTTCCCTCTTCTCACATCAATGATGGCATCAGCTGAAGCCAAGAATGATCTTCCCAGAATAAGAGGATCTGTAGATTCTTCATAATACTTCAAAACCACAAAGTCTGTGGGAATTATGCAACCTTCAATCTTCAGGGGAACATCTTTTAAGACACCTTCTGGGAATCTCTTTGATCGATCAGCTAGGACACAGCAACTGAGATTCTGGTTGGCTTGAAAACAGTCATTTCAAGTCTCACAGCAACTGAGTATGGTATCAAGTTGATACTTGAACCTAAATCGCAGAGGGAACGAGGAAACCTTCCTGTTGTGATTGAGCAATCTAGCACAAATTCCTGGATCAGGTAGCTTCTCTGGAATCCTCCTCTGAATCACAGCACTGACTTGTTCAGAAACCCACACCTTCTTCTTCTTCCTTGGAACTATGATCAAGAGGATAGCATTCATGTCTCTGGTAAGCAATGCGCCTTCCTCAGGGCTTATACCATTGACTACCATTCTCTTGACATATCTTCTTAATGCAGGTGAAGGTTGGACCGCATCAACTAAGGGTAGCTCAACCATCAGCTTACTCATCATTTTCTTGCATCTAGCTTCCTCTCTCTCCTGTTTAGATCTTCTAGGAGGCAGGGGATAGGGTATTTTTGGTTTATACACCTTTTCCTCTTCAAGTTTGGAAGGTTCAGGTTGATCCAGCGAGGTCTGGGTAGGGTGTCGATCGACACTCTGGAGCTGTCGATCGACACTGGTTTCTTGTGTCGAAGATGCTTTTTCGATCGAGCCCGATTGCTTGAGTTCCTCTACTGGTGTCGATCGATACTCAGTGGTGTCGATCGACACCTGCTCTGCAACTTCAACATCTTCTTCATCAGCATGAAACTCCACGATTTCTTCAGCATTCAGGCCCTTTTTCAGCACTGGTTGAAGGCTTCTTCCACCCTGAATCGTTATGGCATTCACATGGTGCCTCGGATTGGTATCAGTTTTCCCTGGAAGGAATCCTTCTTGCCTGTTTACAGCTTCTGCGGTTTGAGCAACTTGAATATCCAGCTTCTTCATGTGAGAGTTTATGCTCTCGATCTTTCCATTCAGGTCTTGATACAGTGAATCAATCTTCCCATTGAAGTCCACTGTCATCTTCTGCTGTCCTTCCAAGATTTGCTCAAACATAGACTCCATTTTGTTGTCTTGCGCAGGTGGCTTCTGGTAGGAAGAAGAACAATAAGTTCTGTTGAAGCTGTTGCTCTGAAAAGGCCTCTGGTAAGAGGACCCATAGCTTTGCTGATTGCCAAATCTTTGACCTTGAAAACCAGCACCATTGATGAAATTAACCTCTTCTTCCTCAGGCTCAAAAGTCTCCACTTCATTAGCAAAATGGACTTGCTTCTTCCCCACCAAGAGATCCAGCTTCCTGTTCACCTCAGCAATTTGGCTTCCTCCAGTTACTCCAGCGTGTTGTCTTCTTTCGAAGTCTGCGTTCTTGGTGCTGTGGCAAGAGGCCAAATTCTCTATAAGCACCATTGCGTCTTCTGGGTATCTGGTGTTGAAGTTGCCATTGCTTGCTGCGTCTAAGGCCATCTGATACCTCCAACCAATCCCGCGGTAGAAGATACCAAGGAGCTGCGGTTCGTTGAAACTATGGTGTGGGCAGTCCCTCTGGTACGCCTTGAATCTCACCCAAAAAGCTTTGAATGCTTCAGTGGGTCCTTGGGAGAAAGTTGTGATCTTCGTCCTCAACTCTTCTGATCTCGCGTCATCAAAGAAATTGCATAAGAATGCATTCTTTGTCTCTTCCCAAGTGGTTAGTGAGCCTGGATCCAACTGCTTCAGCCAGTAGGATGCATCTACAGCAAGCGAGTAAGGGAAGAGCTTGCAGAAAAGATAGTCGTAGGTAACTCCATTGTCCTTGATACTTGAAGCTAAATCTTCGAATCTCTCAATATGGTCCATAGGGTGCTCGTTAGGAAGACCATGGAAGGGATGCTGAGCCACCAATGTGAAGTAAGCAGGCTTCAGCTCAAAGTCATTCCTTTGGAATGCAGGAGGACGGATCGCAGCTCTATTAGCATAGAACTGGTCTGGACGGTTGTACTCGCCTAATGTTCTTCCACGTCCAGCTTCTGCAGGGGCGATTTGTATCGCTGGTTCAATGATGACGGCGCCAGCCTCATCAAGTCTCTGTCCTAGGGCATTCCTTCTATTGCCTTGTAGGTCGAATAGGTTGCCTTCTGCGTCGCATACCACAACCATAGCCTCTGCCATTGTAGTCTGCGCAAGGTGTCGATCGATGCTTGTAATGTCGATCGATGTCGAGGTTAGGTGTCGATCGATGCTAGTTGTGTCGATCGGCGCTCGGGCAGATTTGCGGTTCATACGTTCCAAACGGCCAAGCTCTTGGTTCAGTGCAACTAGTTCATCTTCCTTGTTGCTTCTGGTACTGGGCATGCATCTGAAACCAAAGATAAGAAACTAAATTAGTAACAAAAAATAAAATAAAAACCTAGTCAAAATCCCAATACTAGATTCCGTAGGCAGCTATTACTTCCCCGGCAACGACGCCAAAAACTTGATAGCGCTCAGGTTTTACCCTAATAAAACTACTGCAAGTGCACAGCAAATGCAATCGTAGTATAAGGGGTATCGAAATCCCAAGGGAAGTAGATGCTACACTAAGGTTTCTAAATTCAAATTATGCTAGGTCAAATAGAATGAAAGTAAAACAAAGCAGGAAATATATGAGGAATCACGAATTTAGGGTTCTTAAAATCAGGACACTAAGGCGCTAGGTTCAGGGAAATTCTCAGGTGATCTAAATTGCAGGTCTAGACAGGATGTTAGGAATTATGAAGAACTGTTCTTGAACTCGAAACACTAATGTAAAATCAACCAACTCTCGCTGCGAAGATTATCTATGTCTAAACCCTAGAATTTCAAATCTCTTTGCAAATTCAAACAATTTAGACAAGCATTAATATCAGGTTCGATTGTTCACAAAATCTTAAACCAAATCTCTTTGCGAATAGGTATTTTGTTCATCTAACATTAGTTCAGGCAATTAATAATACTCTCGCATCTATTAATTAACCTAAGATCAGATTCTAGGTCATGAAGCTAGAATAAGCATTAAACACAAATCCAGATGAAAAACTCTAATGATTTTATCCTAACAATTTAATTGACCTAACAATTCATTAATCACCTCTGAAAAACCCTAAACCTAACTAGGAAACTACTCAGACATGGTGAATGAAGAAGACATCATGAATAAATAAGACTGCATAAAAGAAATCAATAGAAACAAAGGAGTTCCAAATTTGCTCTGAAGGAGACAAATTCTTCTCTCTAAAATCTCTCTAAAAATCTCTCTCTAAGTCTCAAAACAGAAAATAAGAATAATCGTTGGTGGCTAAACAATGCCTTGAAAATCTATATTTATAGGCCTAGGTTCGCATCTTCAATTCCTTGGAGGATTAGGAAAAGTCTTGGAGATTTCCTTTTCTCTAAAATATGGAAACTTCTTGATTCTGGAAATTGGAAAACCTTGTTTCGATCGACACCTTGCGTGTAAATTCACTCTCCTGACTTCATCACTTCGTGACTTTATTTCATTAAGCTCCAAAATGCATCCAAATCTCCAATTTATCTCCAATTGTACCTGAACCTGCATAGACTCTATATAGACTCGAAAATAGGCAAAAGACTCTATAAAAACGCTTATATCATGGTCTAAAAATGGGTAAAAACCATGATATATCAGAACTTAGGCCTATAAATATAGTTGTCAAAGCCATTGTTTAGGCATAATCTCATACTTTAAGAATCATAGAAGTTTAGGGTTTTTGGAGAGAAAAATCAGACTTCTTTAGAGCTGATTTGGAACTCCTTTATTTTCTTCTATTGATTTCTTTTATGCTTTCTATTCAAATAATGATTTATGTTTCATTGATCATGTCTGAGTAGTTTGCTTGTTAGGTTTAGGGTTTTTCAAAGGTGATTGATGAATTGTTAGGTTAAATTAAATTGTTAGGATAAAATCATTAGAGTTCTTCATCTGTATTTGTGTTTAATGCTTATTCTAACTTCGCGACCTAGAATCTGATCTTAGGTTAACTAATAGATGCGAGAGTATTATTAATTGCCTGAACTAATGTTAGATGAGCAAAATACCTATTCGCAAAGAGATTTGGTTTAGGATTTTGTGAACAATCGAACCTGATATTAATGCTTGTCTGAATTGTTTGAATTTGCAAAGAGATTTGGAACTCTAGGGTTTAGACATAGATAATCTTCGCAGCGAGAGTTGGTTGATTTTATAATTGTGTTTCGAGTTCAAGAACATTGCTTAATAATTCCTAACATCATGTCTAGACCTGCAATTTAGATCACCTGATAATTTCCCTAAACCTAGCGTTTCGTCTCCTGAATTTACATCGTTTAATTGCTTTCTGTCTTTTAGTTTCATATTCTCACTTAACTTAATTCGAAATTAGAAAACTGCTGTGTGACTATCGCTTCCTTGTGGATTCGATCCCTAAGTACTACGACTGATCTCTTAATTTGAGAGAGTAGCTCTAGGGTAAATTTGAGAGCATATCACCTAAGCATCCATGTCATGTGGGAAAGGATGAGCTAGTCTCTTGGATTTGGGTTTAGGGGATCTCCTAAATCTTTTTGAGATACGGAAATCCCTAAGATCAAAGAGATCTTTCTCAAGAGTCTCTAGGCTTTAAAACCCCCAAATCCAAGAAGAAATAAGATGAAGAACAAAGAAAAACCCAAGATTCAATTTTTAAACCTCCCTAATCACCCCAACCTCAAACCTTTGTGATTTACTCACTTACATGTTCGAACCACTCTTAAACATTGGTTTAGAGTTGTTGAACATGTTGCTCTAAGCAAGAAGAAAGATTTTAAGCTAAGAAAACGAAGTACTGTTTATAAAAACTCAAGATTCAAGTTCCAAAAGCAAGAAAAGCTTCAAAGTTTTACTATGGAGAGAAAAAAAAAGTTTTAGATCTAAAATTATGGGTGACAATCAGAATATTTCGTGTGTGGCCTCATTTGTGGATCATAAATCTTATCTTATCCACAAATGGTCCCCTCACTANAAAAAAGTTTTAGATCTAAAATTATGGGTGACAATCAGAATATTTCGTGTGTGGCCTCATTTGTGGATCATAAATCTTATCTTATCCACAAATGGTCCCCTCACTACAAGCCAAAAGCAGGTTGGCAAAAGTTTAAAAACGAAAGAAGAGGGAAGGAGAGTTTGACTAGGGATCGAGTTGGCCGGTCGATATGTTTGTTGAATCTACTGGATGGGTCGATCCTCTGCTCGATATGATGCTGAAACGAGTGACCTGCTCGATCTTCAACTCGATCCAAGGTTGATCGAGTGGCTGGGTCCATCTTCATGCTCGATCTTAGTCTGAAACGATTTGGATGGTCGATCTAAGGCTCGATCTCAGCCTAATTTCTTTTGGCCGAACTCTTTCTTGACTCCCAGCAACTCCTAAGCTCTTCTTTAGACTCCTTGTCCAAGCACAGCATCTAACACAGCTCCATGTACACCATATAACCTGAAAATGATGCATATATGCAAGAAACTATGCAAATGCTAATGCAACATGTCCTAAAACCTAAAATAGGACAAAAAATACAATAACTCAAAGTATGAGTGCAAAAGTGAGTGCAAACCTATCCAAATGAGTGCTAAAATATGCTAAATTATGAGTATATCAGGAGCATTACATAAACCAAAAGGCATTCTCCTATATGCATAAGTTCCATAAGGACAAGTGAATGTTGTCTTTTCTTGATCATTAAGGTGAATGGGGATTTGGAAAAAGCCACTATAACCGTCTAGAAAACAGTAATAGGGGTGGTTAGCTAATCTTTCAAGCATTTGGTCAATGAAGGGCAGTGGGAAGTGGTCTTTCCCAGTGGGCTTGTTAAGTTTTCGATAATCTATACACATCCTATGACCCGTGATGGTCCTAGAAGGTATTAGGTCATCATTCTTATTTCTTATAACCGTGATACCACCCTTTTTAGGCACCACAAGAACCAGTGAGATCCACGTGCTGTCACTTACGGGGTATATCACGTTGGCCTCTAAAAGTTTTAGAATCTCTTTCTTAACCACTTCTTTCAAGTTTGGGTTCAAGCGTCTTTGGTGTTCAATTGAAGAAGTGTTCTCATCATCTAAATGAATCCTATGAGTACAAAGTAATGGTGATAGGCCCTTGATGTCATTGAGAGAGTACCCATTGGCCTTTCTATACTTTCTCAACTCCCTAAGGAGTGAGTCTAACTCATCATCATTCAGATTGTCATTAACAATGACCGGGTAAGTCTCATTTGGTCTTAAGAAAGCGTACCTTAGCCCAATTGGTAGCTGCTTGAGGTCCACCTTTGGGGCCAACAGCTCACTCCAGTCTTCCTCTTGGCTTGTGTTGAGGTTGCTGTCCTCATTTGCTTCCTTAGACCCTGAGTCATGAGCCTCCAAGCTACCTTCTTCAAACTTCTGTCCCGCAGAGATCGAGTGAATTGGTCGATCTACCACTCGATCTGGGCTGGATCGAGTAAACTCCATCGATTCACTTAGACGTTCTTCATTAGATCGAGCAGATGGGTCGATCTGGCTGTCGATCTGTTCCTCAAATCGAGTAAGCTGCTCGATCTCACAGCCGATCTCCTTGACAATCTTGCGAGAATCAAGGATGCGAACATACTCTTGGGTCTGATCACTTAAGTAGCCATACTCTCCACATTCCTTTGTCAATGCGAGCAGTAGATGATCCTCTTGACCCAATTCCTCTAGCAATTCATCAGCCAAAAGATCCATAGTTTTTATGTAGAAAACTTGTCCATCAATTGTCGGTTTCTTCAAAACCTCATTGATATCAAAGTTAAGCTTGATGTATTTGCCCCAATGCAGCGAAATCTTGCCATTCTAGACGTCAATTATGGCTCCAGAAGTTGCCAAAAACGGTCTCCCAAGGATTAGGGGATCCATGGATTCTTCGTCCATTTCAAGAACAAAAAAGTCTGTGGGGACACTCACGTTGCTTATCCTCACGGGTAGGTCTTCAAGCACTCCTACCAGGAGCCTTACACTTCGGTCGGCCAAGATCAATGAGATCCTGCATTCCTTAAACTTGGTGAACCCTAGCTTCTTTGCTATGGAGTAGGGCATTAGGTTAATGCTTGCCCCCTAAGTCGCACAAACAACTATCAAACTTCAATGGACCGAGAGCACATGGAATAGTGAAAGAGCCTGGATCTCCTAGCTTCTTTGGTGCTATCTCTTTGGGGATGATGGCACTGCACTCTTGACTCAATACCATGACTTCTTCACCTTCTTTTACCCTCTTTGCAAGCGTATCTTTCAGAAACTTGGCATACTTCGGTACCATAGCCAAACAATCAAGCAAAGGCAATTTCAACTCAACATTTCTCAAATGCTTTTCAAACAAGGCTCTATGCTTCTCAACCAGCTGCTTCTTGAAACGTCCAGGGAAGGGGAGCTTTGGTTTATAGGGTGGAGGTACGAAAATATTTTTTTCTTTGCTTGCATCCCCCACTTGTTTTTCCAAACCCGCTTCCTTGCCTTTCCTTGCCCTTTCAATGTAGACATTGTCAAAGGTGATCTCTTGATCATTTGAAAGATCACTCTCCCCCTCTTGAATCACAATGTCCTCATTGTCTTTAGCTGTAGACCGTGGTGCTACCTCCTTTCCACTCCTTAGAGTGATCACATTCGCATACTCCTTATGATTGGTCTTACATTGGCGGGGTAAAGTGGCTTGACCGCTTGTACTAGCTTTTCCTTTCTCCAGCTGGCGAATTTTGTTGTTGATGTTGCTGATCTGTGTAGAGACCTCAGTAAGAGAAGAGTCCAACCGATTGTTCATATCAACAAATTTTTGATTTGTAGATGCTTGGCCTTGGAGTAGTTGTTGAAACATAGCTTGTACCGGATCTTGAGGTGGGCCTTGCACTTGTTGTTGCTGTGGCACGAAACCAGGAGGGTAACCTTTGTTCCTTTGCTGTTGATGTCCTTGGTAGGTGCCTTGTCTTTGCCCTTGATATCCACTGTTTTGTGGAAATCCACCTTTGTTGTAAGGAACAAACGGTTTGCCTTGATTGCTTTGTTGTGGAGGGTACACTTGGTCCTTTGGATTTTCCACATTGGTGCTTCTATAAGACAAGTTATTGTTGTTGCTTTGATACCTTGGAGCATAACCCTGTGGTTTAGGATAATCTTGGCCACCAACCCAATTCGCTTCTTCAAACTCCTCTTCATTTCTCTCTTGGAACAATTTCGCGGTTTCACCAACGAAGTGGACATGTTTTTGGCTAGCAAGCATCATCTTGTCAATTTTTTCATGGAGTGACTTCAGCTCCTTCTTGTTTGCTTCCAGCTCATGACCTCTTGGTGCTCGGTCATAGTCCTCAGAATAGTTACCATCACTCAAAGCCAGGTTTTCAATTAGCTCCATACCCTCTTTTTTCATCTTGTCCTAGGAAATTCCCTTTCCTTGCCGTGTCTAATAACATGCGAATTTTTGGCAAGGATTTCTCAAGAGTGTCTCCTCACTGAAGCCATGGTGAGGACACTGAATGGTATAGTCCTTGAAGTGCTCCATTGCTTCACTAAAGGTTTCATTTTGCCTTTGTGTAAAACCGCTTGTCTCACTTCTCAGTCGAGCTGTTCTTGTGCTTGAGAAGAACTTTGACAGGAAGGCTTTCTTGCATTCAACCCATGACATGATGGTGCCTTGAGGTAGGGTCTTCTCCCAATGTCTGGCTTTGTCCCTAAGAGAAAAATGGAAAAGCCGTAGCTTGAAGCTATCCTCCGAGATGCCGTTTATCTTGATCATTCCACACACTTGTTCGAAATTGTCCAAGTTTGAAGCTAACAATGATCCTAATCCCTTTCTCATTCATTTTTTATTTTCTTTTCCAAGCTCACTCACCCTCTAGAGACTACCCAAATCAACAAGGCTAGACACGCCAAGCATAAACCCGCAAGAACTCCATCAATCACATTCTTTTTTTTTTTAGGGAAACTTCTTCTACCTTACTTATAGCTAGTGGTAAGATAACAATTATTATCTCTTTTCTTTCTTTAGATAGCCCCATTCTAAAAACTTTTCTTTTATGCATTTGTCCTCTAGGGCTCTTTTTCTTTTCTTTTAACTTGAGCTTTTTTTTTTTTTTTTTTTTTCATCATATAAATCAAGACCAACCACTTAGAACTATTTATCCCTTTTTCATTCATTTCCTCAACACATTTTCTTTCAAAATCGTGAACTCCCAATCCCAAATCAATCATAAAACTGGCTTTAATATGCAAAGCCAGCATCATCATGAGAGCCTAAACATATCACCCTAAACATAACACTTTATGCCAAGTTCAAACAGAAAATAAGGTCTCACAATTTGTAAACACACAAGAATTTTGGCTTGAAATAAGGCAAGGGTCAAGGTGTGGTATTCTATTTAGGCTTACAAGAGAGTGGTGAAGTGAATAAAAAAGCCTAAATATTTTTTGTAATTCATGTATTCTTTTCCAAATGCACAAATATGATAATTAGATGTTCATGTCAAGGTTCCGATTTTTAAGTAAGGATTCAATTCATGCTTGTTTCAACTTTAAGCACCGAAAATCAAGTCAAATGATCCAAGGATGGTTAGAACTTAATTTCAAAGCTGTGCAAAGCATCAAAGAATTACTAACTAGGGCCTTGAACCAATACATGAGCTTAAAGCACTTTTCACATGAATTTTATATCATTGCCCCTTATGCATATGAATGATGCAAACTATATGATAAAAATTCTAGACTCAATCCTACAATATTTGGCAATGTAAATGCAAGCTATATGTATTTTGTTTTTTGAAATGTTTAAGAGTTTTTCTGATTTTTATTTTTATTTTTCTATGCAATTTTTTATGTATGCATGAAGACTCAAATATGCAAAAGGGAAAAATAAGAGCACAAAACACAAAATTAAATCTCTCAACCTCTCCCCCAAACTTAAATTACACAGTCTCTTGGTTCTCCATTTTCTCTTGTTTCTGCTCACACACACTCAAAATAGAAAGCATACATTTGAAACAAAAATATATACAATGATAGTCATGGGATTGCCTCCCAGGCGCGCTTGTTTTAAGTCTCTAAGCTTGACTTTACTTGGTTAGGCTAGTGGGGGGTCTTGGAGAGGCAATGTGGTGCTCTCCTTGCTGCAGTCACTCGCCATGTAGGGTTTGACTCTGTGCCCATTCACTGTGAAATTTTCTCCATTCTTCCCAACCAAAGTAATTGCTCCATATGGTTGTACTTCTCTTATCTCAAACGGCCAATACCACCTAGACTTGAGCTTTCCGGGGAACAGCTTCAGTCTTGAGTTATAGAGTAGAACCATTCCTCCCTCTTTGAGCTCCTTGTGTACCAACTTCTTGTCATAAAATGCCCTGGTCCTTTCTTTGTAAATCTTGGCGCTTTCATAAGCGTCCATCCTTAGCTCATCAAGCTCTTGAAGTTGTATTAATCTTTTTTCTTGGGCAGTCTTGAGATTGTAGTTGAGTTGCTTCACGGCCTAAAGAGCTTTGTGCTCTAACTACACAGGAAGGTGACAAGACTTGCCATAGAGGAGGTAGAAAGGCGTGGTTCCAATGGGAGTTTTGTAGGCTGTTCTATACGCCCAAAGAGCGTCATCAAGCTTGCTAGACCAGTCCTTCCTTGTAACTCCTGCGGTCCTCTCTAGTATAGTCTTGATTTGTCTATTTGAAACCTCCACTTGGCCGCTTGTTTGAGGGTGATAGGGCGTGGCCACCTTGTGCTTAACACCTGAAACAAGATTTTTTTTGTCTTGGAGCAATTCCTCAATTGCTCATATCATTGCAATACTTGAGGTATCAATCCATTTTGGGAGATGATTCAATAAGAATGCAAAGTTTTGCTTAAGCTAAGCTAAATTGAAAAGGGGTTTAAGGTGACAAGCAATGATTAAAACAAGAAGCACAACCTAAGAGACACACTACAAGTACAATAATATGAAACTAAGCCTTAATCACTACTAATCAAGTGCTAATTATGAAATTAACTACTAATCAAGAATT
>JAHZTW010000042.1:448653-465738 GCA_020283515.1 Alliaria petiolata
CAATTTAGATCACCTGAGAATTTCCCTGAACCTAGC
Organism: Alliaria petiolata; assembly: GCA_020283515.1. Lineage (NCBI taxonomy): Eukaryota > Viridiplantae > Streptophyta > Magnoliopsida > Brassicales > Brassicaceae > Alliaria > Alliaria petiolata. The sequence goes on from JAHZTW010000042.1 coordinate 448,690, forward strand.
GTTTCGTCTCCTGAAGTTTAAATCGTTTTATTTGCATTATGTCCTTACTTTTATTAATCTTCCTAGCTTAATTCGAGTTTAGGAAAGTGCTGTGTGACTATCCCTTCTCTGTGGATTCGATCCCTAAGTACTACAACTGATCTCTTAATTTGAGAGAGTTGCTTAGGGTAAATTTGACCCATATCAAATTTTGGCGCCGTTGCCGGGGAAGGAGATTAGTTGGCTACAGATTTCTAGTATTAGAATTTTGTCTAGGTTTTTATTTTTGTTTTTATTACTGATTTAGTTTCTTATCTTTGGTTTCAGGTGCATGCCCAGCACCAGAAGTAGCAAGGAAGAAGAACTAATCCCATTGAACCAGGAGCTCGGTCATCTCGAACGCACAAACCGAGCATCTGCACGAGCGTCGATCGACACAAAGAGCGTCGATCGACACATCTAGCATCAATCGACACCCGACGCAGCCAGAGATGGCAGACATTGTGGTTCTAGTACGCGACGCAGAAGGCAACCTATTTGACCTTAAGGGCAATAGAAGGAATGCCCAAGGACAGAGACTTGATGAGGCTGGCACCGTCATAGTCGAACCAGCGATGCAAATCACACCTGCAGAAGCTGGACGTGGAAGAACATTAGGCGAGTACAACCGCCCATACCAGTTCTATGCTAATAGAGCTGCGATCCGTCCTCCTGCATTCCAAAGGAATGGCTTCGAGCTGAAGCCTGCCTACTTCTAGCTCGTAGCTCAGAATCCTTTCCATGGTCTTCCCAACGAGCACCCCATGGATCATATCGAGAGATTCGAGGACTTGGCTTCAAGCATTAAGGTCACTGGAGTTACATATGATTATCTCTTCTGCAAGCTTTTCCCCTATTCGCTTGCTGGAGATGCATCATATTGGCTAAAGCAGTTGCCACCAGGATCCTTGACCACATGGGAAGATACAAAGAATGCATTCTTATGCAATTTCTTTGATGATGCGAGATCGGAGGAGCTGAGAATGAAGATCACTACATTCTCTGAAGGACCTACTGAGGCATTCAAAGCTTCTTGGGTGAGGTTCAGATCTTACCAAAAGGACTGCCCACATCATGGATTCAGCGAGCCGCAGCTTATCGGAATATTCTACCGCGGAATCGACTGGAGGTACCAGATGGCCTTAGACGCTGCGAGCAATGACAACTTCAACACAATATTTCCAGACGATGCGATAGAGCATATAGAGAACTTTGCCTCTAGTAACATCACCAAGAACGCAGACTTCGAAAGAAGACAACACGCTAGAGTGAATGGAGGAAGCCAAATTGCTGAAGTCAACAGGAAGCTGGACAACGTACACAACCTCTTGGTGGGAAGAAGCAAGTCCAGTTTGCTGCAAAAGTGGAGACTTTTGAGACTGAAGAAGAAGAGGTTAATTACATAAATGGAGCTGGTTTTCAAGGACAGAGATTCAACAATCAGCAAGGTTATGGTTCTTCTTACCAGAAGCCTTTTCAGAGCAACAGCTTCAATAGAACTTATGGTTCTTCTTCTTACCAGAAGCCTCCTGCACAAGACAATAAAGTGGAGTCTATGCTGGAGCAACTTCTGGAAGGACAGCAGAAGATGACAGTGGACTTCAATGGGAAGATTGATGCCTTGTACACGGATCTGAATGGAAAAATTGAGTCTCTAGGCACTCATGTCAGGCAATTGGATGTTCACGTAGCTCAAACTGCTGGAGCTTTGAAGAGACAAGAAGGATGTCTTCCTGGAAAGACAGACGTGAATCTGAGACACCATGTGAATGCCATCAAGATCCAGAATGGAGGGAACTTTCAGCCTGTGCAGAAAAGAGGGCAAAGTACTGAAGAATTCGAAGAGTTTGAAGATGCGGAGTCAATGTCGATCGACACTACTATGTGTCGATAGACACCCAAGGAGAAACTAGACGAATCAAGCCCGATCGACACAGCATCTTCGACACAAACGCCGAGTGTCGATCGACACCAGCTGGGTGTCGATCGACACCCATCCCGAACTTGGACAGACTCGCCTAGAGCTTCAAATACTACAGAGGAAATGGTCTACAAGGGTAAGGTTCCAAATCTTCCTATACCCAAACATCTAAGGCCGCCCATTAGTGCAGAGAAGCTGGCTGCTTTCAACAAAAAGAATAACAGAGAAACCTTTGAAGAGATGGAAGAATTCTTTCACAAAGCAAGGGAAACACCACCACCAATGAAGCAACTGCTTAAGGTTGAAGATCCTGGGATGTTTATGGTTCCATGCTCCATTGGTGGAGTTGAGTTTAAACAATCCCTCTGCGATTCAGGAGCAAGCGTGAACCTCATGACAAAAGACATTGCAGAGAGGCTGGGGATTGCTGACATTCACCCTTCAAGCATGAGTCTTGAATTTGCCAATTCTTCTACCGTAGTCTCATATGGTACAATTCTAAACCTACTTGTCAAAGTTGGGTGTTGCCTAGTTCCAACTGATTTTCAGGTTGTGGAAGTAAGCAGAACGTCTAGCATACCATTCATCCTTGGAAGACCATTCATGGCCACGGTAGGAGCTATTGTAGACATGCCCAATAAGAGAATGTCTTTCTCTAATGTTGACAAAGAAGTGTTCTACAAAGCTATCCCTACTACTGGAACTCCCAAACACATCTCTTGCATTGCTGTGATCGCTGGAGAGGAGCTTGATACTGCAGAACAAGAGGACAAGCTGGTTATTCAAGAAGCATTAGTTGAGAATTATGAGGAAGTTGTGGAGCTAGATGATTGGAGTGGAAACAATCATATCTTCAGGACTTTGGGCGCAGATGACGGACTAATCAATGCTAAGTTGATAGAGGACGACGTTTTCATCATATAAGCAAGGATTTCAGAGATAAACTGCAAAAAAAGTGCAGAGATTCGAGCTACTGACTCAATGTCGATCGACACTATTAGTGTCGATCGACACCCTCCGCGGATCAATCGAGAAGCTGCTTCCTATGTGGTCAAACAGATGCCTCCACATCCTTCTGCCCATAAACTTCGAAGTAAGCAAAGGTACGCACACCCTGGACTCAATTCCAAACCTCCTGATCATCTAAAAAGTTCAAAAGTTGTTGCACACTTATGCAAGCCACGAGATTCTCGTAGAAGGCTTGGTGTTTCTTTTGATGATGATGCAGGAAAAAGGAGTATCCCACCCGAACTCAAGTCCCTCCCTGCTGCTGTTCCTCATTTCCTTGGTCGCTCTCACGCATCTACTGCCTATACACCACCTTGGATGAGAAGACATTCGTCTGGGAAGCATTCGATGCCACCCTCTGATCCACCAGACGTCTGAACCTCAACACAGTCAAGCTAATGACTGAAAACGAGCGCTGAGTGGGAGGCAACCCACTGTTAGGTACGTTTTTCTTTTTATTTTGTTTTGGTTTTACTAAGTCCTAGTTTTAGTAAGTTGAAAAAGGCGACATTAGGCTCGACATAGACCAGTGTCGATCGACACTCTTTAGTGTCGATCGACACCACGCGCAGACGAAGGTAAGTCTTCTAACTGGTCTTTTATGTTGTTTCTAATCTTTCTTTTAGCCAACTTCGGGCTTGATAACATTGGGGACAGTGTTGTTTAAGTCGGGGGGAGGTGATTACTGACTTTGTGTTTTGTTTTTGAGAGTCAATTGAGTCAGTTAAAAACTTTGTTTTATTGAGTCAAAATCAGTTGAAATTTTAACCTTTTCTTGAAACTAACCGCAGAATGTTGACACTTGAAGGACCATTGCTTTAGTAATTGATTACAGGTCTTACTAAGTAGAAAGCTGCAAGTGGATCAATCTAACAGAGAGAGTTCAGATCCCCTTAAAAGAACTAGGTATGCATTGAATTTGATTCCTCTTTCAGCTATGAACAAGAGAAGCTAGTTGTAGTCTCTCCTTGATCATCCCTTGAGAAAAGAAAAAGAAAGAAAAAGAGTCTAAGTCTGGGAATAGTGCAATGAACCTCATGAGCCTGTCTCCTCACAAGGAACAAAATTAGTGAGTGCTCTTGAACACGTCTCCTCACAAGGAACACAAGTAGAGAGTAGCACTATTTCCCGAGACTTCAAAAGAATAAGAAAAGTCAATGAAAAGATCTTATAACATCCTGAAAATGGGCAGAAGTTGACTAAGGGAAGAGAAAATAGAAGAGCTGTACAAAGAATGTCTTGTTCAAAGCACGAAATCAGCAAAGTTTTTTGGCATTACCACTGTTAGAGTTCAAAATTTATATAAGGCAAGGATCTTGACTTAAGCTGGGAGATTGCTAAGCTTGTGGTAAGTACACTGAACTTTCCTAAGATTGGCTCTACTGCATGTGGATTCAAGAGTGTTAACGATTTGTGGCGTTCTGAAGGTTAACTGGATCTTTCGGTTTTCAAACCTCGACTCTATATTTAGTTTCTGTTTTGCTTGAGGGCAAGCAAAGGCTAAGTCTGGGGGAGTTGATATATCATGGTTTTTACCCATTTTTAGACCATGATATAAGTGTTTTTTTATTGAGTCTTTTGGCTATTTTCGAGTCTATATAGAGTCTTTACAGGTTCAGGTACAATTGGAGATAAATTGTAGATTTGAATACATTTTGGAGCTTAATGGAATGAAGTCACGAATTGCAACACGACTAGTGTCGATCGACACCAGGTTTTCCAATTTCCAGAATCGAGAAGTTTCCATATTTTGAAAAAAAGGAAATCTCCAAGACTTTTCCTAATCCTCGAAGGAATTGAAGATACGAACCTAGGCCTATAAATATAGTTGTCAAAGCCATTGTTTAGGCACAATCTCATACTTTAAGAATCATAGAAGTTTAGGGTTTTTGGAGAGAAAAATCAGACTCCTTTAGAGCTGATTTGGAACTCTTTTATTTTCTTCTATTGATTTCTTTTATGCTTTCTATTCAAATAATGATTTCTATTTCATTGATCATGTCTGAGTAGTCTGCTAGTTAGGTTTAGGGTTTTTCAAAGGTGATTAATGAATTTTTAGGTCAAATTAAATTGTTAGGATAAAATCATTAGGGTTCTTTATCTGGATTTGTGTTTAATGCTTATTCTAACTTCATGACCTAGAATCTGATCTTAGGTTGATTAATAGATGCGAGAGTATTATTAATTGCCTGAACTAATGTTAGATGAGCAAAATACCTATTCGCAATGAGATTTGGTTTAGGATTTTGTGAACAATCGAACCTGATATTAATGCTTGTCTGAATTGTTTGAATTTGCAAAGAGATTTGGAATTCTAGGGTTTAGACATAGATAATCTTCGCAGCGAGAGTTGGTTGATTTTACTAGTGTTTCGAGTTCAAGAACAGTGCTTAATAATTTCTAACATCCTGTCTAGACCTACAATTTGGATCACCTAGAATTTCCCTAAACCTAGCGTTTCGTCTCATGGATTTACTAAGTTTTTAATTGCTTTCTGTCTTTTAATTCCATCTTATTTCTTAGCTTAATTCGAATTTAGAAAACTGCTGTGTGACTATCCCTTCTCTGTGGATTCGATCCCTAAGTACTACAACTGATCTCTTAATTTGAGCGAGTTGCTTAGGGTAAATTTGACCCATATCAATTGTTCACAAAATCCTAAACCAAATCTCTTTGCGAATAGGTATTTTGCTCATCTAACATTAGTTCAAGAAATTAATAATACTCTCCCGTCTATTAATTAACCTAAGATCAGATTCTAGGTCGCGAAGCTAGAATAAGCATTAAACACAAATCCAGATGAAGAACTCTAATGATTTTATCCTAACAATTTAATTTGACCTAACAATTCCTCAATCACATTTGAAAAATCCTAAACCTAACAAGCAAACTACTCAGACATGATCAATGAAACATAAATCATTATTTGAATAGAAAGCATAAAAGAAATCAATAGAAGAAAATAAAGGAGTTCCAAATCAGCTCTAAAGGAGTCTGGTTTTTCTCTCCAAAAACTCTAAACTTCTATGATTCTTAAAGTATGAGATTATGCCTAAACAATGATTTTGACAACTATATTTATAGGCCTAGGTTTGCATCTTCAATTCCTTGGAAGATTAGGAAAAGTCTTGGAGATTTCCTTTTCTTCAAAAACTGGAAACTTCTCGCTTCTGGAAATTGGAAATCCTGGTGTCGATCGACACTCATCGTGTTTCTTCAATCCGACTTCATTCCACTAAGCTCCAAAATGTATCCAAATCTCCAATTTATCTCCAATTGTACCTGGACCTGTAAAGACTCTATATAGACTCGAAAATAGCCAAAAGACTCTATAAAAACACTTATATCATGGTCTAAAAATGGGTAAAACCCATGATATATCACTAATGCAAAGCGTTCTAGGACTTAAAATGAGATAAATGATGCAAACTAGCCTATTATGAATGATGTATGCATGAAAACCTATTCTAAATGCATGCTAAATATGCGAAATATATGAGTATATCAATCATCACACGCTGAGTGGGAAGTATCTCACGATTGTGCTCAAATGGAGAGCCATTTGTTCCTAAGTCTACCAACGTCATATGTTATACTTGTGGTGAGCATGGACATATTTCCACCACATGTCCTAGTACGCATCCTCCAGCAATGCCTTAGTGACACAAGATCACAGGAGGGTGATCTCGTTGGTGGTGGGTGGGATCTAGTTGCTGGCTGTTCAACTCTGTCAACAAGATCAATGGATGGGGATGGAAAGAAGTGGCTCGAGTATGGGATCAATACAGATGGCTGTTCAACTCTTTCTAGATTGATCAAGGGATGGATTTGTGTTTAGTAACAATGGATTGATCCCGCCACAAACTCTTATGGATCTAGACTTTGATAAGACAAGAAACTCTTAGGCTGATTCGCACAAGCTTAAGAGAGACTAGGGTTTTTGCTTTCAAAGAAAGTTATTCTTTATTAATTCTTTGGTAAAAATACACTGCTGTGAGAGGCGACTTTATATAGTAGTCCAAACAGCTATGCCCGTCTAGGGGTCTTTGAAGCAGATTACATTAAACAGAAATGTAAATAAAATGGCCAAACATATGCGTTAGCTACTGAAATGAAATAAAAACTATAACTTAAACAAAACAACCAAAGAAAGCTTATTAGTCCAATAAAATCATATGTAAATGTATTAATACTCATACCTTAGCCTGAAACATGTTTTGGACTTGTTTTGTTGAGATGCTGCGTTTTGGATGGATTACATAAGTAGCATAATGCTAAATAAGGTAATCCCTTTCTCCTCTTGAATAACCGGCCATGCCTTGATAAAATCTATAGTTTTCATACCTGGACCGTTATTGTTGAGTGAATCAGCTTCTGGATGCTCCTTGCGTGTTCCTATAGTTTGTGTAATGCCGTGATCCTCCATCTCTGATTGTGCTAAGGCAGCTTCTCTGGAAATGCTTAGCTTGTTAAGTTGAGTAGTGATGTCTTCAAGCTCTAAGTTGGTGAGTAGAGTTTCCACAGCTTGATTAAAGCTCTCGGTGAGATCCTTTGTTCTTGATCATGTCCTTGGTGCTTGCTTCATGACAGGAACTACACCAGTGGGATCAACGCTGGTTTCTATACTTGTATCACTTAGATATAGAAAACCCAAAACCTTCTCGATCTCCTTGAGGTCCGAACCATGTATGTGTGGGGTTTTAACTGATTGAGTGATTGATTGAATTATGCTTTACATTTGCAAGATAGAATATAGCGTATTGGTATAATGATTGATATGAGAAACAAGTTAGAAACATTGAAAGTATTAGAGATATTAAACTCACCTGGAAGTTCAATCTGATAGGTGTTGTCATTGATCTTCTTGATGACTTTGAATGGCCCATCTCCTCTTGGCATAAGCTTAGACTTCCTCTGGGTTGGAAATCTCTCTGTCCTCATGTGTAACCAAACCCAATCTCCAGGCTCAAAGGTTACTTCCTTGCGTCCCTTATCAGCATTGTTCTTGTAATGCTCATTTCTCTTCTCTATGTTCTCCTTTACTTTCTGGAACATCTTCTTCATCGGCTCTGCTTTGCTAATTGATATGCTCTCAAATTTACCCAAGAGCTACTCTCTCAAATTAAGAGATCAGTCGTAGTACTTAGGGATGGAATCCACAAGGAAGGGATAGTCACACAGCAGTTTTCTAATTTCGAATTAAGCTAAGTGAGAATGTGAAACTAAAATACAGAAATCAATTAAAAGATGTAAATTCAGGAGACGAAACGCTAGGTTTAGGGAAATTCTCAGGTGATCTAAATTGCAGGTCTAGACAAGATGTTATGAATTATTAAGCACTGTTCTTGAACTCGAAACACAATTATAAAATCAACCAACTCTCGCTGCGAAGATTATCTATGTCTAAACCCTAGAATTCCAAATCTCTTTGCAAATTCAAACAATTTAGACAAGCATTAATATCAGGTTCGATTGTTCACAAAATCCTAAACCAAATCTCTTTGCGAATAGGTATCTTGCTCATCTAACATTAGTTCAGGCAATCAATAATACTCTCGCATCTATTAATTAACCTAAGATCAGATTCTAGGTCGCGAAGCTAGAATAAGCATTAAACACAAATCCAGATGAAGAACTCTAATGATTTTATCCTAACAATTTAATTCGACCTAACAATTCATCAATCACCTTTGAAAAACCCTAAACCTAACAAGCAAACTACTCAGACATGATCAATGAAACAGAAATCATTATTTGAATAGAAAGCATAAAAGAAATCAATAGAAGAAAATAAAGGAGTTCCAAATCAGCTCTAAAGGAGTCTGATTTTTCTCTCCAAAAACCCTAAACTTCTATGATTCTTAAAGTATGAGATTATGCCTAAACAATGGCTTTGACAACTATATTTATAGGCCTAGGTTCGCATCTTCAATTCCTTGGAAGATTAGGAAAAGTCTTGGAGATTTCCTTTTCTTCAAAAACTGGAAACTTCTCGCTTCTGGAAATTGGAAATCCTGGTGTCGATCGACACTCATCGTGTTTCTTCAATCAGACTTTATTCCACTAAGCTCCAAAATATATCCAAATCTCCAATTTATCTCCAATTGTACATGAACCTGTAAAGACTCTATATAGACTCGAAAATAGCCAAAAGACTATAAAAACAGTTATATCATGGTCTAAAAATGGGTAAAAACCATGATATATCGACTCCCCCAGATTTAGCTTTTGCTTGCCCTCAATCAAAACAGAAACTAAATATAGAGTCGAAGTTTGAAAACCGAAATATCCAGCTAACCTTCAGAACGCCACAACTCGTTAACACTCTTGAATCCACATGCAGTAGAGCCAACCTTAGGAAAGTTCAGTGTACTCACCAGATCCTTTCCTTAGATAAATTTCGAACTCTAACATTGGTATTGCCAAAGAACTTTGTTATTCTTTCCCTTCCTTAGTGCTTTGAACAAGACATTATTTGTACAGCTCTCCTATTTTCTCCTCCCTTAGTCAACTTCTGCCCATTTTCAGGGTATTCTAAGATCTTTTCATTGACTTTTCTCATTCTTTTGAAGTCTTGGAATAGTGCTACTCTTACTTGTGTTCCTTGTTAGGAGGCAAGTTCTTGAGATCTCACTAATATTGTTCTTTGTGAGGAGACAGGCTCATGAGGATCTTTGCACTATTCCTTGGTCACACTTCTTAATTCTTTTCTTTTTTCAAGGGAAGATCAAGGAGAGACTGCAACTAGCTTCTCTTGTTCATAGCTGAAAGAGGAATCAAGTTCAGTGCATACCTAGTTCTTATACAGGAATCTGAACTCTCTCTGTTAGATTGATCCACTTGCAACTTTCTACTTAGTAAGACCTGCAATCAACTACTATGGCAATGGTCCTTCAAGTGTCAATCTTATGTGGTTAGTTCTTCTGAAAACTGAAAATTCCACTGATTTTGACTCGATAAAACCAAGTTTTTGACTCTCAAAACAAAACACAAAGTCAGTAATCACCTCTCCCAGACTTACAACACTGTCCCCAGTGTTATCAAGCCCAAAGTTGGCTAAAAGAAAGATTAGAAACAACATAAAAGACCAGTTAGAAGACTTACCTTCGACTGCGCATGGTGTCGATCGACACTATTGTGGTGTCGATCGACACTATAGTGGTGTCGATCGACACTGGTCTTAGTCGAATCCAATGTCACCTTTTTCAACTGACTAAAACTAGGACTTAGTAAAACCAAAAAAAAAACAAAAAAAAAACGTACCTAACAGTGGGTTGCCTCCCACTCAGCGCTCGTTTTCAGTCATTAGCTTTATTGTGTCGGGGTTCAAATGTCTGGTGGATCAGAGGATGGCATTGAATGCTTCCCAGATGAATGTCTTCTCATCCATGGCGGTGTATGGGCAGTAGGTGCATGAAACCGACCAAGGAAATGAGGAACATCAGCAGGGCGGGACTTGACTTCGGGTGGGACACTTTGTTTCCCTGCAGAATTATCAAAAGAAACACCAAGCCTTCTACGAGAATCTCGTTGCTTGTATAAGTGTGCAGCAGCTTTTGAACCTTTGATATTTTTATTGACAATATCAGGGGGTTTGGAATTTAGTCCAGGAAGTGCATACCTTTGCTTTCTTCAAGGTTTATGGCATGTAGGATGTGGAGTCGTTTGTTTGACCAAAGATGATGGACTTGCAGCATTGGAAGCGACTTCTGGTGTGATCCGTGAAGTGTGTCGATCGACACTGGTGGTGTCGATCGACACTGGTGGTGTCGATCGACATCAACTCTGCAGCTCTAATTTCAGCACTTTTTCTCCAATTCAGCTCTGCAATCCTTGCTTCCATGATGAAAACGTCTTCCTCCATTGGTTTGGCATTGATTAGACCCTCATCTTCGCCTATAGTCCTAAAGATATGATTGTTTCCACTCCAATCCTCTAGCTCCACAGCTTTCTCAGAATTTCAGCTAATGCTTCTTGAACAACCAGTTTGTTCACTTGCTCTTTAGAATCCAGCTCCTCTCCATCGATCACAGCGATGCAAGAGATGTGTTTGGATGTTCCAGTAGTAGGGATAGCTTTGTAGAAGACCCCTTTGTCAACATTAGAGAAAGAGATCCTCTTGTTAGGCATGTCTACAATAGCTCCTACTGTGGCCATGAATGGTCTTTCAAGGATGAATGGCATGACAGACGCTCTGCTTACTTCCACAACCTGAAAATCCGTTGGAACTAGGAACTTCCCAACTTTGACAAGTTAGTTTGGAATTATACCATATGAGACTGTGGTAAAAGAATTGGCGAATTCAAGAGTCATGTTTGAAGGGTGAATGTCAGCAATCCCGAGCTTCTCTGCAATGTCTTTTGACATGAGGTTCACGCTAGCTCCTGAATCGCAGAGGGATTGTTTAAACTAAACTCCACCAATGGAGCATGGCACCACAAACATCCCAGGATCTTCAACCTTAAGCAGTTGCTTCATTGGTGGTGGTGTTTCCCTTGCTTTGTGAAAGAGTTTTTCCATCTCTTCAAAGCTTTCTCTGTTATTCTGGAAGAAGGCACACAAGGGATATCTCTCATAAGCTACATCAAAGGAGATCTCCTTTGGAATCATCTCCACCCTTTTGTTGAAAGCAGCCAGCTTCTCTGCACTAATGGGCGGCCTTAGATGTTTGGGTAGAGGAGGATTTGGAACTTTGGCCTTGTAGACCCTTCCCAATGCAACTTGTGAAGCTTTAGGCATGTCTGTCCAAGTTCAGGAAGGGTGCCGATCGACACCCAGCTGGTGTCGATCGACACTAGACGTTTGTGTCGAGGATGCTGTGTCGATCGAGCTTGATTCGTCTGGTTTCTCCTTGAGTGTCGATCGACACACAGTAGTGTCGATCGACATTGACTCCGCAGCATTTTCTACATCTTCAAGCTCCTCGAATTCTTCAGTACTTAGACCTCTTTTCTGCACAGGCTGAAGGTTCCCTCCATTCTGGATCTTGATGGCATTCACATGGTGTCTCGGATTCACGTCTGTTTTTCCAGGAAGACATCCCTCTTGTCTCTTCAAAGATCCATCAGTTTGTGCTACTTGAACATCCAATTGCCTGACATGAGTACCTAGAGACTCAATTTTTCCATTCAGATCTGTGTACAAGGCATCAATCTTCCCATTGAAGTCCACAGTCATTTTCTATTGGCTCTCCAAGATTTACGCTAGCATAGACTCCATCTTATTGTCTTGTGCAGGAGGATTCTGGTAAGAAGAAGAACCATAAGTTCTATTGAAGCTGTTGCTCTGAAAAGACTTCTGGTAAGAAGAACCATAACCTTGCTGATTGTTGAATCTCTGTCCTTGAAATCCACCTCCATTGATGTAGTTAACTTCTTCTTCCTCTGGCTCAAAGGTCTCCACTTCAGCTGCATATTGGACTTGCTTCTTTCCCACTAGAAGGCTATGCATTGAGTCTAGCTTAGCATTCACCTCAGCAATCTGACGTCCATCCATGTTTACAGCCTTCTTCTTCCTATCCAAATCTGCATTTTTGGTACTATTGCTTGAAACCAAGTTCTCAATCAGCACATATGCATCTTCTGGATATCTAGTGTTGAAGTTTCCATTGCTGGCAGCGTCCAGAGCCATCTGGTACCTCCAATCAATCCCTCTGTAGAAAATTCCCAGTAGGTGTGGACAGTCTCTCGGGTAAGCCTTGAATCTCACCCAAGCAGCCTTGAATGCTTCAATTGGTCCTTGAGAGAATGTAGTGATTTTCATCCTCAGCTCCTTAGATCTTGCATCATCAAAGAAATTGCATAAGAATGCATTCTTTGTTTCTTCCCAAGTGGTCAAGGATCCTGGATCCAACTGCTTTAGCCAGTATGATGCATCTCCAGTAAGCGAGTAAGGGAAAAGCTTGCAGAAGAGATAATCATATGTAACTCCATTGGTCTTGATGCTTGATGCCAAGTCTTCAAACCTCTCAATATGGTCCATTGGATGCTCATTAGGAAGACCATGGAAGGGATGCTGAGCCACAAGTGTGTAGTAAGCAAGCTTCAGCTCGAAATCATTCCTCTGGAATGCAGGAGGACGAATCACAGCTCTATTAGCATAGAACTGATCAGGTCTGTTGTATTCGCCAAGTGTTCTTCCGCGTCCAACATATGCGACTTGTAGTGCATCTTGCCGCACTTGGTGTCAATCGACACCAACTGGGTGTCGATCGACCCCATCTGGCTCGATCAAAACAGCCCCGTTCTCATCTATTTTCTGGCCTTGGTTGTTCCTTCGGTGCCCTTCCGTATCGAACAGATTGCCAGCTTCCTCTCTTATCAAAATCACAGGATCCGCCATCTCTGTCTGCAAAGGTGTCGATCGATGCTATTAGTGTCGATCGACACTCGTGTGGTCTTGCGGTTCCTACGTTCGAGACGACCGAGCTCCTGGTTGAGTGCGATTAGTTCCTTGTCCTTGTTGCTTCTGGTAATTCGATTAAGCATGCACCTGAAAGCAAGAATAAGAAACTAAAATTAGTAACCAAAAACAAAAATTAAAACCGAGACAAAATTCTAATATCAGAACTCTGTAGGCAACTAATCCCTTCCCCGACAACGGCGCCAAAATTTGATATGCTCTCAAATTTACCCTAGAGCAACTCTCTCAAATTAAGAGATCAGTTGTAGTACTTAGGGATCGAATCCAAAAGGAAGGGATAGTCACACAACAGTTTTCTAATTTCGAATTAAGCTAAGTGAGAATGTGAAACTAAAAGACAGAAAGCAATTAAACGATGTAAATTCAGGAGACGAAACGCTCGGTTTAGAGAAATTCTCAGGTGATCTATATTGCAGGTCTAGACAAGATGTTAGGAATTATTAAGCACTGTTCTTGAACTCGAAACACAATTATAAAATCAACCAACTCTCGCTGCGAAGATTATCTATGTCTAAACCCTAGAATTCCAAATCTCTTTGCAAATTCAAACAATTTAGACAAGCATTAATATCAGGTTCGATTGTTCACAAAATCCTAAACCAAATCTCTTTGCGATAAGGTATTTTACTCATCTAACATTAGTTCAAGCAATAACAATACTCTCGCATCTATTAATTAACCTAAGATCAGATTCTAGGTCGCGAAGCTAGAATAAGCATTAAACACAAATCCAGATGAAGAACTCTAATGATTTTATCCTAACAATTTAATTTGACCTAACAATTCCTCAATCACATTTGAAAAATCCTAAACCTAACAAGCAAACTACTCAGACATGATCAATGAAACATAAATCATTATTTGAATAGAAAGCATAAAAGAAATCAATAGAAGAAAATAAAGGAGTTCCAAATCAGCTCTAAAGGAGTCTGGTTTTTCTCTCCAAAAACTCTAAACTTCTATGATTCTTAAAGTATGAGATTATGCCTAAACAATGATTTTGACAACTATATTTATAGGCCTAGGTTTGCATCTTCAATTCCTTGGAAGATTAGGAAAAGTCTTGGAGATTTCCTTTTCTTCAAAAACTGGAAACTTCTCGCTTCTGGAAATTGGAAATCCTGTTGTCGATTGGTGTCGATCGACACTCATCGTGTTTCTTCAATTTGACTTCATTCCACTAAGCTCCAAAATGTATCAAAATCTCCAATTTATCTCCAATTGTACATGAACCTGTAAAGACTCTATATAGACTCGAAAATAGCCAAAAGACTTTATAAAAACACTTATATCATGGTCTAAAAATGGGTAAAAACCATGATATATCACTAATGCAAAGTGTTCTAGGACTTAAAATGAGATAAATGATGCAAACTAGCCTATTATGAATGATGTATGCATGAAAACCTATTCTAAATGCATGCTAAATATGCGAAATATATGAGTATGTCAATCATCATACGCTGAGTGGGAAGTATCTCACGATTGTGCTCAAATGGAGAGCCATTTGTTCCTAAGTCTACCAACGTCATATGTTATACTTGTGGTGAGCATGGACATATTTCCACCACATGTCCTAGTACGCATCCTCCAGCAATGCCTTAGTGACACAAGATCACAGGAGGGTGATCTCGTTGGTGGTGGGTGGGATCTAGTTGCTGGCTGTTCAACTCTGTCAACAAGATCAATGGATGGGGATGGAAAGAAGTGGCTCGAGTATGGGATCAATACAGATGGCTGTTCAACTCTTTCTAGATTGATCAAGGGATGGATTTGTGTTTAGTAACAATGGATTGATCCCGCCACAAACTCTTATGGATCTAGACTTTGATAAGACAAGAAACTCTTAGGCTGATTCGCACAAGCTTAAGAGAGACTAGGGTTTTTGCTTTCAAAGAAAGTTATTCTTTATTAATTCTTTGGTAAAAATACACTGCTGTGAGAGGCGACTTTATATAGTAGTCCAAACAGCTATGCCCGTCTAGGGGTCTTTGAAGCAGATTACATTAAACAGAAATGTAAATAAAATGGCCAAACATATGCGTTAGCTACTGAAATGAAATAAAAACTATAACTTAAACAAAACAACCAAAGAAAGCTTATTAGTCCAATAAAATCATATGTAAATGTATTAATACTCATACCTTAGCCTGAAACATGTTTTGGACTTGTTTTGTTGAGATGCTGCGTTTTGGATGGATTACATAAGTAGCATAATGCTAAATAAGGTAATCCCTTTCTCCTCTTGAATAACCGGCCATGCCTTGATAAAATCTATAGTTTTCATACCTGGACCGTTATTGTTGAGTGAATCAGCTTCTGGATGCTCCTTGCGTGTTCCTATAGTTTGTGTAATGCCGTGATCCTCCATCTCTGATTGTGCTAAGGCAGCTTCTCTGGAAATGCTTAGCTTGTTAAGTTGAGTAGTGATGTCTTCAAGCTCTAAGTTGGTGAGTAGAGTTTCCACAGCTTGATTAAAGCTCTCGGTGAGATCCTTTGTTCCTGATCATGTCCTTGGTGCTTGCTTCATGACAGGAACTACACCAGTGGGATCAACGCTGGTTTCTATACTTGTATCACTTAGATATAGAAAACCCAAAACCTTCTCGATCTCCTTGAGGTCCGAACCATGTATGTGTGGGGTTTTAACAGATTGAGTGATTGATTGAATTATGCTTTACATTTGCATGATAGAATATAGCGTATTGGTATAATGATTGATATGAGAAAGAATTATGAAATGTTTAACATTACGTGTTGGTGCGTCCCACCCACGTTTTGTTTGTCTCGGGTGTGACATCAAAAGTGTCACCGAGATTGTGGTAAATTTTAAGGGAACCTTTATGGTAGTAAAGGTTAGAGTGTGTGTAGATCCCTTAGAACCTATAAGCTAAACCTTTCAATAGGCTAATAAGTGGTGCGAGCTTTGGGATCAGATTAGGTTTTGCAAAGTTGCGTGTCTAGTTGATGGTTAAAGTTGTTCAAGAAAGTTAGTGAGGTGTAAAACGTGGCCAGTTGACCAAGGCAGAATCTTGTTGTGAGAAGAAAGAAGAAGATCATCTGTTTATCATGGTAATAATCCTAAGGTCAAGGATTAAAGAAGAGCCATCATATGGAAGAGTATATCATCATCGCTACAACCGTTCGAGAGTATGGCTGTGTCAAGGTTGAGAGATGGAATTCGTATGGTGGCACGAGCAAGGCATTCAGCTACGGAAGTTAAAGGAGGAGAGAAGTGAAACAAGAGTTTTTATGTCTTGCAAGCAATTCCTTAATTGCTCATATCATTGCAATATATTGAGGTATCAATCCATCTTGGGAGATGATGCAATAAGAATACAAAGTTAAGTCTAAGCTAAGCTAAAATGATAAAAGCAAGTCACAAACAAGTATTGAAAGCTAAACACAAACTAAAAGAGATACTACTAGAGCAATACTATGAAACTAAGCCTTAATCACTACTAATCAAGATATTAAACAAAGATTACTACTAAGCAAGATTATCAAATGACTAAATCGAAATCTAGGGATGGAATCATTGATTTGGGAAACTAAATGGACAACCTTGCAATCATTTAAGCCACTAATCAAGCTAACTCTATACCTAGAACACTTAATTTAGATTAGACCATGATGTGTGGCTCTAATCCCTTTCTTAATCACCCTAATGAACTAATGAT
>JAHZTW010000042.1:471381-496394 GCA_020283515.1 Alliaria petiolata
CAGTCACTTCAGACAGTCTGGTGCTGCCTCGGACAGAAAGATGTCAACAAACCGATGCACCCAAACCGATGAATCTCCTGGTAGGTCCGTCTCGGTTTGGTGCCAGATGTGCTCCTAACCGATGTGGTGACAGACAATCTTTGTCAAGACGCGTTTCAGCTCTTCTTTGATCCCGGCTCATCCGCAGAACTTCAGATGGTCTCTTTAGCTCGAAAAACACCTGAGAAACACTCCAAATGCAGCGAATATGCAAAGACCTAGGCTAAAGCCTACTAACTCTAAAATGGATGCAAACTAGACTATATAGACAAGTTATATGCATGAAACAATGCAAATGTTATCTAAAATGAATGCTAAAATGGTGTAAATATGCTAACTATCAAGAAGTGAGGAATGTGCTTGAATGGTGTGAAGTCGGAGAGCGTGCTAAATCATTTCAAGAGTGGTACAAACAGAGAAGTGATATGTTGTTCAATCACTTGGGTTTGGTACAAAGCTCGGGAGTTCAGGAACCACGCTAATTAACTCAAGTCAAAGTGTGGAATCAAAGAAGGGAAAAATGAGAGTCTACAAAAAGAAGAGATTCATCTGACGAATCATATTTTTATGAAGATCTTCAATCTAGTTTGTTGAAGAGAAGCACCAAGGAAAGGAGGAATGGGGGTGTGAATGATCGGTTTTAGACTGTGACCATCGTCATAGCATGCCCTTAAGACGAATGACGCTCTGAAAGAAGATGGGTAAGGATTACTGCGAATTATGATCTCAAGATCCACTATCACCTTGGTAAGGCATTTCAAGTCATCATACGGAAGATGTACCGGTGGAGAAGGATGTAGAGGCTTTGACATCCAGATTCAAGATGGTTAATCTATCAGTACTAGAAGGAGAAGATAGCAGGCCATTGGGACTACAAGATGGTCAATTACACAGGATGAATGACAGGGAGAAAGAGGATGTGAATTTTGAAAAGAAGCATTGAGGAGTTGAGTGAAACCGAAGGAAGGAGTACAACTGGTTATCACCTAGCTACGGATGGTACCTTGTTATTAAATGAAAGAATCATTGTACCTGGAGGACAAGGTTTGCAAAAAGGAGATGAATGGAAATTCACGGCGATTATAAAAGAGAAGAAAGGAGGTCCAACATACAAAAGGAGATCATGAATGACCAGACATGAAGAAAGCCACATACTTGGAGGAAGTCAAGTCATTGTACTTATGACAATCAAGTGGAGGCAAAGTTCATCAGGAACGGTGGGTAGAGATTTATTGTAAGATGATCAAAACGGCGTGCGA
Source organism: Alliaria petiolata (assembly GCA_020283515.1). Taxonomy (NCBI): domain Eukaryota; kingdom Viridiplantae; phylum Streptophyta; class Magnoliopsida; order Brassicales; family Brassicaceae; genus Alliaria; species Alliaria petiolata. Next base: position 472,680 of record JAHZTW010000042.1, read on the forward strand.
TGCAAGTGAAGATGCCATGTGGAAATGGAAAGCGGAATAATACGGAGAAACGGTACAAGTGGTGCAAGCCAAAAGTGTGAAGTCTATTATATTCTTGGTAAGAGTATGGAAAATTATTTTCTAAGCAAATGAAGACAGATGTGGAGATGAAGAAGAAAATAGAAGTCTTGATGTTGAATCTCGAAGGATCAAATTATGGGTTCTATGGAAAAGAACCGGTGAGCCATTAATCAAGACAGGCCAGTACGAGGAATTTGACGATAAGTGAAGTTAGAACGTGAAGGAAAGAAGAAGAAGAACAGTGTAGAAGTATTGTGAAAGAAGGATGGAAGATAAGTATCCACTGCTAAGGATTGATGAGTTGTTGGACCAACTTCAAGGTGCTAGTTGGTTCTCTAAGGTAGATCTTGCATCAGGCTACCATCAAATTCCTATTTCGGAAGGAGATATTATGAAGACTGCGAGGACTCGGTATGGCTACTACGAGTTTATGGTTATGCCGTTTGGCCTAACCAATGCACCTGCAGCCTTCCTGCAATTAATGAATGACATACTTATCATTCATTGATGACATACTTATTTATTTGCGGAGTGCGGAGGATCATGAAAAACATTTAGAGAAGGTCCTAGAACGTCTAAGAAGCGTGAAGCTCTTTGCTAAGTTCAGCAAGTATAGCTTTTGAAAAAGGGAGACTGGCGTCTTAGGCCATCGAGTTTTGCAACAAGTAGGTTTGGTAGACTCAGAGAAGATTGAAATGGTTCAAGATTGGCCGTAATCAACCAATGCTACGGAAGCGAGGAGTTTCTTAGGCTTAGCCGGCTATTATAGGAAGTTTGTTAAGAACGTTTCTACGATAGCCAAGCCTTTAACTCGTTTGACGGGAAGCGAGTAGTCTTTAAATGGAGTAAGGAGGCGGAGAAGGCTTTCACTCGATTAAAAGAAGCTTTGGCTACTGCATCTGTTCTTGTTTTGCTAAAGCCGGGGCAATCCTATACGGTGTATATCGATGTATCTCGAGTGGGTCTAGGTTGCGTATAAATGCAAGATGAGAAGGTTAGCATGATGAAAAAGAAGAATGTCATGGAGAGAAATCAATAAGATAACAACAAGAAGAGGAGAATTGTAAGATGAAGAATTCATTGCCAGTGGATAGTAAAATCTAGGAGAGACATCAAGTACGAGAAAAGATAATAAAAAAGGCTGCTTATCCTAGACACAAAATGGTATATAGTGATCGAAGAGTACCAACAACAAGCATAGAAGATTAATGACGTGATAGTAAGCCATCATTCTTGAAGAATTTTCACTGAATCGGGTTAGTCCATTGCAAAGAATGCGAGAGAAGCATAAAAAGAGTCAAATCAAAAGAGAGCCATGGAAAGGATGGATAAAGCAAAGGAAGAACTTGATGTGGTTACCATTCAACCATGAAGGACATTTTGAGAAAACTGAGAGGATAGTGGTGCCAGAAGCTAAACACAAGCAAGAAAAGACAGTGATAGCTATTGCTGCATGGATTTGGTAAGATCAAACATGAAGAAAACGGCCATGGAAGAAATCAAAGAAGGGTGAAGAAATATCAAAAGGAGCAATGAAAGAAGTTTGTTGATCAAGACAAGTAATATGATCTCCATAAGATGAAATGTATGGAAAGAAAGTCAACACGAGAATGGAATGATATCAAAGAAGTTCGAAAAATCAAAGGAAGAGAGCATTCAAAAGTATGGATGGTGATAAGAAGCAACCTCAAAAAGTGGTCAAACAAGAAGAGGAGGAAAAGGTACAAATGATTTATGTGGTATGATTAGAAGGATGGATTAGTAAATCCCCAGGAGTCAGATGATGAAACCCTTAAGAATTCAGGAAGAATTCTAATAAGGGGAGGAGAATGTAATAACCCGTAAGAAGGACCAGAACGCGGCCAGCAAGGCCATGTGCGGCCAAAGATGGTGGAAGCTTTTCCAAAGAGGTTAAGAAGTATTTTCATACTTGGGAATGATAAGAGAGACTAAAGGAAGCCTAAGTAGTTGAAGGAATGCAATTTGGATCAAAGAGATTCAAATCTAGTAGACACAGCAGGCCCGAGATCGACCGTTGGGCATCTGTTCTGGCCGGAAGTGGCTAGAATGCATCTAATATATCTACAAAGGTTTTATGAGTTTGTAATGGCCAAGGGAAGGCAAAGAAAGGAAAGTTGTCAAAGAAAAGCATGAAAGACAAATGGAGCAGATTTTAGTCGCGTAGCCGATCCATTCGTCAGACGCAGCCAGGATGATCAAGTAGTGATTTGTTGTGATCAAGAATTATAAGTCAGCCTTCCAAGGGTAAGAAAGGACTTTTGAGAAGCCTCATAGTCAAGTGAAAGCATGTTTGCTCGAAGGAATTCAAGTTTTCTCCTGCAATGCTTTATTGGGGCAGTTTCGGCTCGTTTAAGTGATCGAAGGAGTGGAATTTATTTTTAGGGAGATCTTGAGCGTGGCTTTGCTAAGTTAAGTCTTAAGTGAGTTATAATGGTTAAATAATAAGTTTGGTCCATAAGTTTTTCAATAGGACCAAACGGTGTTCTCGGTGACTTGTTACAGTGCGATCGGGTGGTTTGTCAGATTGGTCGGGAGAAGCACCTCGGTGACTAAGCAGCTTCGCTATCCTACTTGAAGTTCTTCACCTGCTTAGGAGGCTCTTTCTGCTTCACCTGCTTGAGCTTCTTCACCAGCTTGTTGATTAGTCGCCGCCACCAAGCTCTTTTTGGTACCGACACATGGCAGATCCCGGCGGCGATTAGTAGCGGATGATGACTAAGCTCGACCACCCCCTTGCCTATATAAGGAGACCCTCACCTCTTTGAAGAAGCATCACGTCCTCAACCACCTTTAAAAAATCCGACCACCTGACCACCGCAAGCACCACCGCAGGACCACCGCGAGGCTAGCCGAGAAAATTTTAAGGTAAGCCGTTTTAACCCGAAACCTCTTATCTAGCTTAGTTTTTCGTCCTGAGTCCAATTCTAATCTCCGTTTCTTGTGATTATGGACCAATCACTATGAAACTAAAGTTTTAAGTAGGAGGTCGAATTGCTGCCGAAAACCCTAGTCTTTCATTCATGTCTTTCGGAAAGCCCAGGTGAGTCGTGGTATGGGTTGTTTGTTGCTTTACTGCAAAGCAAGATGAGTGTTTACTTTGATTGATTGTTTATCGTGTGACATGTGCATTAGCACCTATTGATGTCACCTTGATTGAGATAGTGTATGCATGCTGCCGGATCTAACAGATTCGCGCAGATTATTATGCATGAATTGTATATAAGAATGAATGAGGCCATTTGAGACCCCCTAGAGGTTTGTGGCTTGGCCAGTATCAAATGAGCTGGTTAGGTTACGACAGCATGGAGAGACGGGATTGCAGCCTAGGGCCGTGCTCTGCACGACGGTGCAGATTTGACCCGGACATTCGGATTATCTAGCCTCTGTGGCTATGGTTCGGGTGGGTAATAAGGGGGATTAGAGAGGGGTGTGAATCTCAAATGTGCAGAATTGTCATGGCTAAAAAATTGAAGTATAAGTATTATTGTTATGCATCATATAGTATATATACATATGCATATTGTATAGCTTCTGTTGCATCTGATGATATGATGATTGTGTGATTGTGTGGTTGTGTGGTTGTGTGATTGCGTGTTGATTGTTATTTTGGGGTTTATGGGGGTTTGATTATTCGTATAGGGGGACCCGAACTCACAGAGGAAAATAGTTGCTCACGACTCTACTTGTTTTGCAGGTAACTATTAGTGGGAAACCTTACGGGCCGAAGGAGCTTAGGTAAAGCTGGTGTAGTTCGTATGCCTTTTGTAAGATCAAGTATGTGTTTATTATGTATAGTAAGCTTTTGAGCGCAAAGCTCCCAGCTGGATCTATATGTATGTTGGTTACACTTGGAATCAAAGTATTATATGAGTAATATGTTTGAGAAAATACTTGAGCTTCCATGTGGTATTAGTCCTTGTCCTGGACGTACCAGCTATCGGATGTGCCTCGGGTTGAAAAGCCTTGACTCATGTTCGATAGGTAAGTGTGCTCGGAAGTTTGGTCTTTTGTCTCTAGATTTATTCTGCAAACCTAGGACTGAGCGTTCAAGTGTACATTGTAGCGTTCTCGGTCTGGTTTGTGTTGGATGGTTGGTCGTTCATGTTCTTGTTTGATTATTGGGCGGCCGGATGATTGCACCCTGATCTAGGCCGGATTGGGGGTGTTACAACCCCTGTCAAAGATGCAGCCGAACCATCCATGAACACTAAGATGTCATCCGCAAAGCCGAGGTGAGTGAGTCCCACATCATGATACTTAGGATGATAACCAAAGTTCCCATTAACCGCAGCCTGATTCAGCATCTTCGAGAGCACGTTATTGAGGAGAACATACTAATATGGAGACAGCAAGCATCCTTGTTGTATATCTCTAGGACTAGTGAAAATACCCTCCAAGTCCCCATGAACCCCCACTAAGAAGCTAGCAGTCGAAATGCAAGTGTAGATCCAGTGAACAAACAAATCTGGAAGCCCCATTGCTTGCAAAACTAAACGTATGAATAACCATTTAACCGTATCAAAAGCTTTAGCAATATCAAACTTAATGGCACAGCAGTCTGACAAATTGGTTTTGTGGTAACCGTTGACCAGTTCAGACGCAAGAAACACATTCTCAAGCAGGAGCCTCCCCTTATGAATGCGCTTTGATTTGCTTCAATCGCTTCAGGTAGAATCTTTAGGCGATTCACTAGTATCTTAGAAATCACCTTTAAAGAAGATTGCAGCATGCAATCGGTCTATAATCCTTCATAGTCTTTACATTTTTATACTTTGGTATTAGTGACAAGATAGTGGCATTGATTGCATTCGGAAGTAAACCAAACATGAAGAAGGATTGTACCGCCGTTGTGAAGTCATTGCCAATAACTGACCAAGCTGCGACATAGAATTCCTTTGTTAATCCATCCGCCCCTGGAACCTTATCATTTGGTAAAGAATGGAACGATTCATGCACCTCTGAACCCGTAATAGGTGCTATAAGATTAGTAGCTACAGTACCTGAACACCCGTAGTTAAGAAGATCCCGTAGAGATTCCATAGAGGCATCTCATGTGTCTTGGGATTGAGTCTGTAGGAACCCCTGGAAATAGAAAACCGCTTCTCATTTTATGTCTGACAAATCAGTGAGCACCTCCCCTGTCTTAGTTTCCAGATACTTTATGGCATTCTGAGATGTACGGCTTGCCGCTGCCCTATGAAAAGCCACTGTATTCTGGTCACCAACACCCAACCATTTGACACATGACTTCTGATGAAAAAAATGCTCCTCAATATTTTCTAGATGGTGCCATCTCACTGATACTTCAGCTGCTTCCTGAACTGTCCCTGCATTAGGATTTAGCAGAGCTTGGTTTTGGCGAGAACAAAGCTCTTTATAAACACTTTTTGTGCGGTTTGGCAAATCGCCATAATGAGTTCTATTGAGAGCCCACAGATCGTGTTTCAGTAGCTTAAGCTCCTTGTGGAACTTATAAAGTGCAGCCCAAGAGTGAAAGAGAGGAGGAGCCAGTTCTTCCCATACCTTCGTGACAGTAGGCAAAAATTGATCATGATCTATCAGATAATTTAAAAAACTTGAAAGGGTTACAAGCCACTGAGGTTTGTTGAGTGAGTCGGATAAGACATTTAGCATGATCTGAAACGCCTCCGGCATCAAAACTAGCGTAGGATTTAGGGAATGCATTCAGCTTTTCCCATTGACCAGGGCGCGATCCAGCTTCTTCATTATCAGATCACAGTGACGCTTGTTCCACCAAGTGAAAAGGGATCCAACATGAGTGAGATCTACCAAATTACAGCCTGCAACCAGATTCTGAAATTGACGCATACCCCCTTGATTAGTCTGCTGAACATAGCCACAATAATGCTCACTAGTCTTTAGAGTTTCGTTGTAAATACCCAACAAGATCCAAGTTTTGGAGAGATGTCCATATGCAGCTCTGGTGGCCCTGCTTTCATCCCACAAGACCCTTTTGTCTGCTTCAAAATTAGATGCATAAACCGCTGAGCAAATGTAACACTTTCCCTGTACCCAATCACATGAATAGTACATGTAAGAATCTGAGCACTTTTATGCAAAAGAGTTGCCTCCACTACCTCAAACCAGCAGAACCAAATACGATCCAGCCTATGACAATCATAGTTGGTGTAAGATTGCCCTTCCGATAATGAAGAACCCATAACCTGACTGTGATTTTCTTTGAGCACCCTCGTTTCCACTAAACATCCAAATAAAGGCCTCATTTCTTGTACCCATCTACGAACTACCCCGTGTTTGCATAGTGAATTGAATCCACGCATATTCCATACGAAGAAAGATGTCATAGTTTCCATGAGGAAATGTTTTTGGTAGCTTTAGTTGCACCGGCAAACTGCATATCTTTCAGCATAAATTAACTACCTTTAAGGCTAATCCTTTAGCATAGAGTTCAAAACGGGATAAATTCACTTCCGTGGTATAGATCAATTTGCTAACACACAACATAACCTAGCTCTCGCATAGTGATCCATGAGGATAGCAAGAATGAATAGACAACCCTATTAATGCCAAAACGCTCCCTAGACAACTAAAGCCTTAGGCTATGAAGAGTGAATCTCTTATTAGATTGATTCTTGCATTTCTTTAAACATGGTATTTGTTTGGGAAAGCTTGAAGGCATAAATCAAATAGCTAAGATGATTTAAGCAATAAGAGTGTCTAATAAGAAAGGATTAAGATGTTTTAAGCATAAACAAGCATTAAATATCGAATCTTTAACATTTTTGTCCAAACCTCTTCCCTAAAACCGAATAATGCTACTCACTAAACATGTTGAAAATTGCTAATCCCATGAAGGAAAGAACGATTAACATATTTTGATCAGAAAAGTTAAGGTCTTTAGAAAATTGATAAGTAGTTTTTTCGGTGTATTTAAACAATTATTCAAGCTACTCATATCATTGTAGTACTTGAGGATCAATCCATATGGAAATGGTTAAGACAATAGGAATGCATAAAATTTTTTAATCCAAGCTAGAAATTAAAGTTTTGAGGTTTATCTAACAACTTAAGTGATCAAACAAACCAAACAAAAGTTTCTAACACCTTAATTAAGCAATGAATGCACTAATCAAGCAAATTAAAAGCTAATTAACTACTAATCAAGATTATCAATTGACTAAAACGAATCCAAGGATGGGGTTATAAATCTAAGATGTTCCAAGAATCAATCTTTGATGTCAATCAATAACATAATATGCTAATCCCTAAACTTAGAACTCAATAGCTAGACTAATCCACTTTTATGGCAATAATCCCTTCATTAATCATCCTAATCAAGAACAAACTTTCATTTGTGAAAAGGAAGCTAACAAGCATTATGAAACAGTTCTAAATTGCTAATAAACACCCTAGACAATCACGTTCATGAGCTAGGAATGTAAATCCCTTGTTTAGTTGGTTGGGGAATTTCAACAAACACCTTGTGGGTGGGAAATTCCCTAAGGCCTAGTTTTAGCTTGATCATGGCTAAACTAGCATTTAGAACACTAAACAAGGAGGGAAATGAGAAGATCTAACCCTAGACATCAAGATTAACCCTTAAAACACCCTAAATCTAACCCATTCTTAGACCCTAATGAAACTACTCACTAATCATGGATAAACCCTCAAATCCTATGAAAGAAATAGATATAAACATGATTAGAGAGATAGAGAATGAAAGATTAATAAAGATAAGTACTAAATTGCATAAACTCAAATGAAATGTCTTACAAAATTACTTAGAAACCAAAAAGGAAGAAGTAGAGATAACAGGATTAGAGAGATAGAAGATGAAAGATTAAAAGAGACAAGTACTAATTTGCATAAACTTTAAAGAAATGTATTAAAAATCACTTAGAAACCAAAAGGGAAGGTTTTATAAGCAAGAACAAAAGATTAAAAGATACTTAGAAAAAATTAGGTCATTTCCTATTTATAGTGAACAGTGGACGAACCGGGTCAACCCGGAACAAACCGGGTATTGACCCGGTTTTAGGCAAAAATCAGACAGCGTATCGAGCTTGCTAGGTCGACATGCAGCTCGATACGCTGCTAAAAGTTTTCTTCAAGGATTGTGTCGAGCTTAGTAGCTCGACACAAATACCCGATACGCCAAGCTCGATCTTCGGCTGAGGCTTGTATCGACCTTAGCAGTCCGACACAAATGCCCAATACGCTTCTTCCAAAACTCCGGGTGGGCTTTGTATAGAGCTTGGTAGTCCGATACAAATTCCCGATACACCCACTCCATCTTCTCTGCCAGGCTATATCGACCTTGATAGGTCGACACCAAGGTCGATACACTTCTAAAACTTGTCTGCTTCTTGTTTGGCTCCCTTCTCTTCTTCCTCCTAGTCACCCAACTCTCCATAGAGGTCCTCCAAGCCTCCAAAGCACCTAATAAAGACTCAATATGTACACATATGCAGAAACCTAAGCTAAAAGTCACTAAAACCTAATATTGATGCAATTTGGACTAAAAGTGACCAAATGAATGCATATATGGATGCAAAACTATCTAAAAAGGATGCTAAAACATGCTAATTTATAAGTATATCAAAAATACAAAGCTTTTTTAAAAGATCTACAATTGGTTCTCTCTCTTTTGGAGAAGATGACCAAAGAAGAGAAAGAAAAAGAACGAAAATAATGAGAATGTCAATTCTTTGCCAAAAGCATGCAAAGAGAGTATTTATAGCTGGTTCCAAAAACCCTAGGTTGCATGGATCCTAGGCAAAAATTAAAGTTTGTTGTCTTCTAGTACGCCACGGCTTCCTGCCATTTTGACTGCCCGATATTGCCTCGAGAAACTTTTTCTTCTTCGCGTATCGAACACAAGCCGTTGGGACAACCCTGTTTGGTGAGTTCCTTAGTTTCTTCGGGAGACTTCAAGTCGACTTCAGATATCGGGTAATGCCCGTGGTGGAATCCCTCGCGTGTTGTCTCATGTCGAGCTCATCATGTTGCTTGCGCGTGATATTGCTTGAGGGGATATCTTCGTGGGACTTCGTCTTCGGGGCGTATTCATCGAGGTTAAGTCGTGGTGTCCTTCCTTGTGTTTGTCAACTTGCCTCAGAACCCGTTATCAAAGCCTGATATCTCTTGAGAGACCATTTATTTCCCTTGTCTTTCGGTCCAACGAATTTCGTGTTACTCCTTAGTATCCTCGAATAACCTCAACTAAAAAAGCACCTGATAAAGACTAAGAATATGCACAAATGACCATAAATCTATCCTAATGCATGCTAGTTCTATGATGGATGCAAATGGGAGGTTTAACACAGGAAAATATAATGAAATCATAAACTGCTATGAATGTATGCATGAAATCACGAATAATGCAGAGGTATCACCTCCCCAACCAACGGTTCCTTGGTAACCTTGTCCGAATAGATAGTGGCATTTGCAAGCTCTTCAATCAAATATGTGACCGCATTCACTGTTGTAATCTCAAGAACAGTTTCGCTTCCCTGATCCACCATTGTACTAGACTCTTGAACCGATTCCTTCTACAAAATGATGGCTTGGTCACCCTAACATTCCTCAGCCATATGTCCCCATTTTCTACAGACCGTGCACTTTGTAGGGAGCCACAGATAACACACGATAACCTCCACCATAGATCCATCCATGTTCTTAAATTTGATCCTTGAGTTGGTTGTGCAAATAAACCTCTACAAGAATTTTCACCATATCCAATCGCGTACATCGCTCAGTTGCGGGATGTAATTTCACAAATTTTCCTGCAATATTTCCTAAAAATTTGAGCCCTTGATGAGAATACATATAGCTCGGAACCGCTTTGAGATCAACCCAAATTGGCATAGTTGATAGATCCGGAGGAGTTTGGGCTGTCTCTGGAAACATTGACCACCAAAAGTACATCTCATATGTGCCAATAACGATGCCACACTACTCTGGATCGAGTCTGCTCATTATCAATCTTGAAGAACACTGTATTATGGCCGATAAATTGGACATCAATCTTACTCGCCTTACTCGACTCATCCCATATCCGATTGAATTTGGCGTGAGTCCTCCCAACATGAGGAGCATCTCCTATGAAATACCTAACAATAAAACACTTTCAAAGGGGATATGCCGCATCAAAAATCTCCTCTGGGATTTTCACTGAAGCAGTACCATTGTCGACGACAAACGATGGGTTATACACAAACATGATCGAAAAATCGGTATGAAACGAATTATATTTAAAATTGATTTTTGTTCATGGTGTAGACATCGAAAATGGTGAGCATAAAAGAAATTAGCAGTTGTCTTTTGCAAATCCCTTCTCGTAAAGAAGCTTTGATCTGTTGATGATTGAAGGCTCACCTAATGTAAATAAGTGTCACCTAATGTAAATAAGTGTAAAGCATGAGAACACTGTGTTTTTTGCTTTTAATATTATTTAAACAACTATAATACCTGGTATCATTTTAAGCATTTTTTCCTTCTTTCTTCTTCATTTTTTTTCGCAACTGTATGTTTATAGAAATAAATTAGTTTTCTAGCATTTTAATTATACTTGTAATGTACAATGACGTACCTTATATGCCTGATTTTAGATTGTTAAAAATCTCTTTGTAAACAATATTTGTCACACCTTGGTTTGATCTTCTATCTGATATCTTTCTTCATATTTTTAGTCCGTCCTTTGATGTACTCGTGAAAAAGCAATGTATAGTTGGTCGTGTGTAAAAACTGGTTTTTGTAGATATAATCCTACGTTTTCCAAATTTTTCCCTTGACTTTTGTTAATTGTCATTGCATAGCATACACGAACAGGGAATTAACGTCTTCGCATTTTGTAAGAACAATTGGTATCTGCTATTGTCATGATGATTCTTGGTATAAGAACTCTTTTGCTAACATTTGTGCTTGTCAAAATCTATGTTTCTAAAACTCGTTTGCCTAACCTTATCACCAACATTCTTGTACCATTGCACTAACATTCTTTTTGGTTTATATTTCTCATCAAGATAACTTGAACTCTCTTTTTTAGAAACAATTGATGACTTGGCAATCCAAAACATTTGTGACTGTTCAAATACTCTACCGTATATAACGGATTACCTTCTTCCGCATTTGTGTCTTCATTTGATATACTGTCTGAACTAAGATATTCTTCCATATCCCCTTCAATCTGTTTAATAATGAACTCATTAATCTCATCAACCGTCTATGGCAGTGAATATGTTTCCAAAGGTTTTCCTCTTGTTGACAAAAGTAGCTCCTGCTCGATTTCTATGTTATCATTCTCTTCAAATCCCATATCCATTGATCGGACTGTTTGAGCATCTCCATTACCAACTTCTAATTATCCACCTTGAAAACTCTTGTTCATCTGGTTTTAGACGCATGTTTTTCTCAAAGGTGTGTATTTCACATTTTCTCCAAAGGTACGAACGATTTACTGAAGCAGAGACAATATCTTGTCTAGTGCCTTGTGGGATAACATGAAGTATTTGCATGAAATCTCCTCCAAGCAAAACCGTTATTCCCCCAAATGATTTATCAGCAGCTTCTGGCTCTTTCGTGCCCCTTATATCCCTTAGTGTTCGGTCTAGAGCTTCAAACGTGAATCGATGGGCCATTGGTGCCTCATACCAGATTATCAAGGTAGTTTTCTCAACCAATTACGCTAACATTGTGTTTGACTTTATATCACACATTGACTGATCATGTATGTCTAACAGAATTTTGAAGTGTGAAGGTGTTGTTCTTCCCCCTGGTAACAGTGTTGCATCAATTCCTGAAGTAGCGATTGGCAATACGATTTGCCGTTCAGACCATCCTTGGATATAATCGTGTTGTACACAAATGTCTTCCTAGTTCCTCCAGGGCCATAAAGGCAAAACAGTTTCCCTTTTGAGTTGGTGATTGAGTCTAATACAGCTCCGTAAACATTTTGTTTATCTGAATTGAGCTTGTGAAACAACCTCTCATGTTCTTCTTTTTCTTTGACCAAGTTATTGTTTAATGCATCTTCGACCATTGAGCTTCCCATCCAACTAATAATATTGTTTTCCGGAATCAACATATCTGGATAATGTGTTAGTGATTTATCACTTTGAAGTAGAAGACTTTGCAGCTCAATCAACGTATATTGTTGAACTTCTTTTTCTGATAAGTTCATTGCAGCGAAATTAAAATATTTACGCCGGCTGCATGTAATATCCTCACCCAGATTCTCCCAAAAATGGTCCCATAAAACTTCTAGCTTGCTTACATCACAATATTGTAACAAAGTTACAAAGAGTACTCGTAGTTTAAATGCATTTCCCAAACCGATGCTTCATCCATTAACTCGTGCCATTCTTTATTTCCATCTAGTAAACCCCTAGCGTTACATGCGTCCTTGAACTTCTTGTATGTTTTATCGCCAACCGTTTTTATTTCATCAAAAAATTTTGGACCTTTCACATGGTTTAATAATATCCTTAGATAGAATAAGTCTACAACAGAAGGATGGATGTTAACAATCCTACCAATGCTAATGCCTTTTTTCCTAGGCGTCCATACCTTGTCTGAGTTATTCCACATGAATCTTGTGGGGAATTGAACATATGTAAGTGAACTTGCCCATGGATATTTTTTTGTTAGCTTCCATCCATGCCGTTAGCATTGTATGATGTATCGAAGCTTTGTGAGCAATTGCTGCTGGGGTTTGTGACTCATCAAAATTTACACTTTGCTGTCCAGGTAGATGTACCATTAGTTTTTGAACTGCTGGTTTCTGATGGTGTATATCAAAACCAAATATTCTCCATGCAGCTTCACATGCGGATAGGTAACGACACTCTTGGTAGTTTTTAATCGCATTAATCTCAACCTTATGCACTCTACCGTTATACACATTTCCATTTGTGTCCATCTTTTTTCCATCACAAATGTGGCTTTGTCCACTCCTTTTGTAATGTATTTGAATAGATACTTGATTGCCTTTGAAGTGCTACACCATTCGACGTTGATGTGTGTTTTAAACTTCTTAAGCAAAGCCATATTGTGTGGGATCGCAAAATGGTTGTCTAATCTAGTATCCCCCTTCATAACAAACTTCTCTTCATCTTCTGGACGCTTATAAATAATATACCCTAATATATCGCAACTTGTCATGTTTGCAAACATCGGGGATATTTTTTGGTGCAGTTTCCATTCTCCATACATGGAGATTGTGGTCGGTGTGAACCGCATGGACTATGCATCATATGTGTTTATCCTTCTAAATCAATGTCTTTATCGGGGATTTCAGCAGAGATAATCTTGTCAATGGCGCTTGCCTCTGGATTTTGTTCTGTGTTTTTTAACCACATAATATGTGTGCATGTGGTAAGCCTCTCTTCTGAAACACAATCGTATAAACCACTGCATAATATTTTATGAATTTGGGATTCTTAATTTATTTGTAAATTGTATTAAAATCATATAATAATTACCTGCTTGAAGTTTTCCAAAGAATTGCCCATCTTTCAAGTGTGTAATCAGTTCCTCTAACTTCATCTTGAATACAAGTGAAGCAACGTCTGGTCTTTCATTATATGAGTCGTTGTTGTATGTCTTCAGATGGTTGCCAATTTCTAACCAACTTGGATTTGCTGTTATCGTGATGAAGAGATGTTGGTTTCCATGGGTTTTGCATATTACCATTGCATCATGATTGTTCTCTAGCATGTATCTTTGTCCCCCCCGTAAAACTTGCTGGTAGAATTACTAGTTTTCCAAGTGCTTTTGCATCAGTATCTTCTTTTACTATTGCAATGCAAACATTGTTATACAAGTCTGCCCTCAGCTTCTTTTGGTTGTCTCTGTTAAAACTCAAACGATAAGTCTGCCCTCAGCTTCTTTTGGTTGTCTCTGTTAAAACTCAAACGATCCTCCTTAATAGTTGTGTACACATCAACGATATATTGATGTAGCAAGCAACCTTCTTTAATCAGAGTTTTCCCTTCAGACAACTTTATCGTGCTTCCGTTATTTGGTATGTATAGTATTTCTAGATGAAATATACTTTCTCCAAATGGAAAAATCAAGGGATATTTTATATGATCATGGACAGCACTAGAGACGTGAAACTTTAACAATAGCATGTTGCTGAGGATAAGTTCGTGGATGAGGAAGCTGCAGCTGCACCAGTAGGACCAATGACTCGTTCTAGAGTCAAGGAGCTCAAAGAAACTGTTGTAGGAATGCTTAATCGCATATGGAGTCAAAAATAATCCATACAACAAATATGGAGATAAAGCTTGTCAAACCATTCTGGTTTTGATTGAAGCCCACGGTCAGTAAATGGGAGTGTGCCTCATTTGCACTCTTTTTCCCTATTCTATGGGTTTGTCCCAATGGGTTTTCCAAAGATAGGTTTCTAATGAGACAAATGATTCACTCCGCAATGGCCCATTACTTGATCAGGAGACAAGCCGAAAAGAAGAGAAGACGCGCCTTGGTAGCTTAAGGATCGGTTTTTATTCAAACTTGTTTTAATTGTTGTTGAACTTCGTGGGAGCCTTTGGTGTTTGTACCAAGACTCTCCTATTTATATTATCTTCTTTGTCCAGAAAACAATCCATCTTTCTTTTTAATCAAAACTCTATTCTAAAGAAGATCAGCTTGTTGGTGCGTATATCCAGCAAAATCCTTATAGTCTTTGGTGCGTATATCCAAAGGATTTAAGTCGATATCTTGAAGTTATTCCGCAAGTTTCTGTGATATCCATCGGTCATTCAAACCTATTCTATCATCACGACTTCACAGTCATCTCAATTTGTGTTTTCTCAACTTAAGAGTGCCGAATCCAGGGAGGATCTCATTAAGTGGTATCAGAGCACATTCTAAAGTTGAGTTTTCTTTCTATCATCGATTTAATAAACCGCTTGATCATTTGTGTAAATCTGTTTGAATCTAATCCTATCATTTACGTGTCTATTCATCTTCTTAGTTGTTTAGATCTGGACGATGTAGACTAAATTGTGAAGATCTGCTCTCTGATAGCGGGAATTTTACCACTTTCAATTAATCCCAACTACTCATATCATTGTAGTATTTGAGATATCGAATCCACAGGGACTAAAGATTGCAACACTTGAGATACAAAACACTAACCAATCTAGAGCTATTTGTTTTTGGGTTTTTGTTTAATCTAGAAATGTAAGAAATGCAAGAAGGAAAATAAATGAAAAGCATTGGATCATGGGTTTAGCTACCCAAATGCCTAATGATTTCTATCCTAGACTAAACCCAAAGATCAACCATTTAAGCTACCCTTTCCCAAGGCCTTTGTTGCCCTTATAACCTTCACACTGATTTCACCTTCAATCTTGAACTTGGGGAGTTCTTCTTCGCCTTTGTGTAGAGTGGTTTTTGGTTTCTTTTCAATGGCTCTTCTTTGTTGTTGATGCCTCTTTGTTTCATCTCTTTGGATGCTTGCTGGCCGGTTTTTATTCTTGTTATTTGGCCTTCTTATTATGCTTGAGAACACCTTTTTATTCTTTGTTTTAGAGCTCTTCTTTGTTGCCACCATCTTATCATTTGTTTCCCCATTCATCTCCTTGTATCACCTTCTTTACTTCATCCTCTTCTTCCAATGATAAAAACTTTTAAAAACAAGAACTTCTTCCTAGTCTACCCATCTAACATCCTAGCATATTACTAGCTTAAAATGCAAGCTAGTGTCTACATGAAAGCTTCTCCTTGTCGGCCTAAACTCAAAACATTTTTCCTAGGTGATTCAAAATTTTCGAAAATAGGCCTCACAATCACACACAAGAGTTGTAGGCTTGAAAGAGGATATTGGCTAAGGATGGGGTTTTCATAACTGTCCCAAAGATGAAGATCAACTACTTGGACTAGCAAGAGTGATAAAAGGAAGAAGAAAGTCCAAGTATGTGTATTGGTATCCATGAGTTCAACTTTTCAAAGCAAAGCATGATAATTCAAGTCAAAATTAATGGTTCTAATAGATAGAAATCAGATCAATTCACAGCAAGCTTCAACCAAAACATGAACATCAAGACATTTGAGGTTCTCAACCATTAAAATAATAATATTAAAATATAATTTAGTTATATAATTAAATTTTAATTGAAAGAAAAAAATTTAACCAATAGAAATGAAACAACAATGGGAAGGGGGGATTCTCATGGGTATCTTAAATGAAATACCTTCTCATTCTCTCTATTCAACTTTTAAATTTTTAATATTATTTTATTGTGAAAACCCCATTGAGATATCGTCAATTGGGAATGCTCTAAACCCCTATCGACGGTCTACCTTTTTGAACTTTGCTCATTATATCCGTTAGTCCATAATTTGTGCTATTCGATAATTTCTCTAATTAAAAAAAAATTAATATTAAGCAAACCCCGCGGAGTGAGCATTTAGTTACGAATCTACAAGTATCATTTTTCATGTTTTAAGTTAAACATCTTATGGACTCTCAGGCACGGTCCTCGAGACAAGCTCACCTAATTTCCGATATGTACTTTCCCGTCGCACTTCTCATCTCTCCACGGCGACCTCCTCCGCAACCACTTTTATCCGGCAATGATTTTTCAAATTTTCTGACTTTTCTCTTCTTTTTCACTGCTCAAAAGCTTCTCTCTTTCAACCTATTCTATCGGTTCTGTTTACATCCCTCATTCTTGCCATGTAACTTCAGAAAAATGGGATCTCTAAAAACCATGTCCTTAAGTAATCCACCTTCTCATGTCGAGATCTATACTCATTAAATTGTTCCCTCCTGGGGATGTCAGATGTAACAAATCAAACCTTCTAGCCATGTGCTAAGTCCGTCAGATCCGAACATCTTCATAACTCTAACTCAGTGTTCTTCCCCAAATTTGGGTGTAATTTCAAAGACCGTGGTGAAGAACTTTTGAAACTCTTTCTTATTTTCTAGTGAAATCAGAAAATTTCCCGGATGCTTTTCTGTATAATCCCCCAGATCTGAACGGCGAATTTTCACTAACCACTTCTCGGTTCACAAAATCCCACCGGCGGCGTGCCAAAAACTCAAGGAAGGTTCTAAAAACTCAAGTCAAATCGGAAATCCAGCAAATCCCACCGGCGGCGAGCCAAAACTCAAGAAAGGTTCTAAAGATCCGGTAAAACAGATTTGTCAAAACCTGCTCCGGTGGATATAAAAATCATCTCTGAACTGCCATATTAGTGTTTCTTGGCCTTTCGACTATTCTAGCAATTGCTATGATTTTATTCTTGGATACAAAAGAAAGTAGATTTGGATCCAAAAGCAAGCAGAACTCCACGTTTATATATTCTCCCAGATTTGGTCGGCGAAATTTACTATTTGCCACTTTCCGTTCATGTAAAACGGCCGTAGAGCAGGAGCCAAAACCAGATCTACATAATAAAAAAAAACCGCTTTTATCGATGGTTGCAGTCTAAAGGCAAGCTAGGAATTGGAAGTCTTAATCAAATTTTCTTAAGACGAATCCATCGACATCCTTCTCTCCTGATACATGCGAAAAGCTTCTCTAAACCAAGGCTGAGCCGGCTCGAGACCAGTTATAAGTTTCTTCTCCGATACAGAATTGAAACCTCCTTAGAAGAATAAATAAATAAGTCAATCTCAGATCAAGGCTCAAGAACCGCAGTTTACAAAATTTTATTTCTGAAATGAATGTAATAGCGTGGAATTGTCAGGGGGCAGGAGCCGATCTGAGAAAAGAACACTTGAAGGAGTTACATCGGGGTTTTTTCCCTAGTTTTCTTTTTCTATCCGAGACTAAAAATAGTCAAATATTTCTGCAAGATTTGCAAGTTAAATTTGGATATGATAATGCTTTTACCGTTGAACCAATAGGTCGAAGCGGTGGGCTAGCCCTATTTTATATGGATGATCATACGGTTAATATTTTATTCTCGAATGATCGTATGATTGATGTTGAAACAATCTTTGAAGGGAAAAAATATACATGACTTTCATTTATGGACATCCGGTAGTCGAGTACCGAGAACTAGTATGGGAGAGGCTAACAGAAATGAGTCTTAATCGACATAATGCATGGTTTATGATTGGAGACTTTAACGAGATAACTGGGAATCATGAAAAACGAGGGGGATGTAGAAGAGCGGAATCATCCTTTATCCCATTTCGCAATATGCTCGAAAATTGTGGGATGATTGACTTTCCTTACAAAGGAAACCCTCTCTCCTGGGTAGGAAGACGTCCGTCGGGTAAAGTTAAATGCCGACTTGATAGAGCGATCGGAAATGAATAATGGCACTACCTCTTTTCCCACACAAATGTGGAGTACCTAAAATTATGGGGCTCGGATCACCGTCATGTATTAGCAAGAGTTCAATCAAGCATTCAAAGGAAACAGAAAAACTTTCGATTTGATAAGAGATGGATTAGGAAACCCTGATTAAAAGAAGCGGTAATCGAAGATTGGGGAAGTTTTGATGGGAACCACCACAGAGATTTCCATCAAAAATTGGCATCAAGTCGTAATAAAATCTCCATTTGGAAGAAATCTATACCTACAAACACGGCTAGACTTATAGAAGATCTAAAAAACAAATTAGACGTGGCTAATGCGGACGATAACACCACATTGGAGGAGACTTAGGGGTTGAGGAGAAAACTATGCACCGCCTTCAGAGAGGAAGAAACATTCTGGAGACAAAAAAGTAGAACCTTATGGCATAAGGATGGAGATCAGAACACAAAATTTCATCATGCGATCACAAAACTACAAAGGGCGCGCAACCGGATTATATGCCTTAAAGACCACCATGGGAGATGGGTAGAGGATGAGATTGGGATAGAGAGAGTAGCAACCCAATACTTTCAAGAACTCTTTACGACTACTCAACCACAAGACTTCACCGATGCACTCCGATTTATTACCGAGAAAGTTCCAGAAGAATCCAACCAAGTACTTACAACGACTCCCTCTGAGGAGGAGATCAAAGCAGCTCTCTTTGATATCAACCCAGATAAATCTCCAGGACCAGATGGGATGACCAGTAGATTCTATCAGAGATTCTGGCAGATTACGAACAAGGATATTGTTAAGCTTGTGAGGAACTTGTAACGTGAGTTACAAGATTATCTCTAAACTCCTATGTAAGAGATTAAAGAGAATACTCCCGACATTGATCTCAGAGACCCAATCGGCCTTTATGGCTAGACGCTTAATTACAGATAATATTCTTCTAGCCCAAGAGAACTTTCACGCCCTTCGAATAAATCCCATGTGCAACTCAAGATTTATGGCTATTAAAACAGACATGAGCAAAGCATATGATCGAGTGGAATGGAAGTTCTTAGAAGCCCTTATGTTGAAACTGGGTTTTTCGGAAAAATGGGTTAAGCTTCTAATGTTTTGCATATCTTCAGTGTCATACCAAGTTCTAATAAATGGAGTAGCAAAGGGGAGAATCAAGCCATCAAGAGGACTTCCCCAAGGAGACCCCCTATCACCATTTCTGTTCATCCTACGTACAGAGGCACTTATCTCCCTCCTCAATGGAGCGGAAGTGGAGAGACGTATTTCAGGGCTAAGAATAGCGCGAGCAAGCCCTCACGTGTCACATCTCCTGTTTGCAGATGATAGTCTCTTCTTCTGTAGAGCGGAGGTCCTGCAATGTGCAGAGATTTTGAAAATTATTCAAACTTACGGGGCAGCCTCAGGTCAATAGTTAAACCCCGAGAAATCATCTATTTTTTTTGGAAAAAAGGTAGAACCAACAATTCGTCAGAAAATAAATAGTGTTATCTCAAACTTTTGGTGGAGCTCAAAACAAGATAGCACGGGCCTACATTGGATCGCATGAGATAAAATTTGTAATCCCCAAGATTTGGGAGGTTTGGGCTTCAGAGACCTACATGACTTCAATCTTGCTCTTCTTGCAAAGCAATTATGGCGGCTCATACAATATCCCAACTCGCTCCTCGCAAGAGTCTTCAAATGGAGATATTATAGACAATCAAACCCTCTCGAAGCCCGAAAAGCATACACTCCATCATACGGATGGCGAAGCTTAATGGCCGCTCTACCATTGCTGTCTCAAGGTATTAGGAAAACCATTGGATCGGGATGCAACACTAGGGTTTGGAGTGAACCTTGGATCCCAGACATCCCGGCAATTGATTAGGGACCCATATCTCATAGTTTATGACCTAATTAGAAGTGATACAAGAGAGTGGGACATTATCAAGCTTCGGGAGCTCTTCCACCCAGATGATATTCCCCTTATCTTAGGGTTGAGGCCTAGTCTTTCCATCTCCCTTGACGGGTACGCTTGGAATCACACAAAATCAGGATCCTACTCGGTAAAATCGGGTTATGAGCTTGCACATAAAATAAAATTAGACCAACCACCTCACGAGGTGTTAGAACCGAGCATTTCGAGCCTGCTGAGCCATGTATGGAAGGCTCGAGCCCTAAGAAAACTAAAACATTTCATGTGGCAAGCACTTTCGGGTTGTGTGGCTACTATGGAACGACTCACTTACCGTCACCTCAGCATTAAAAAGAAATGTTTTAGATGCGTTGGACAAGAAGAAACGATAAATCATCTTATTTTTGAATGTCCATCGGCCTTACAAGTCTGGGCTCTTTCGGACTTTCCGTCCATTCTGGGTTACTTCCCGAGTACATCTTTATACCAAAATATGGACGTCCTATTTTGGAGGCTACAAGAAAGGGATATCCCTCAAATGGACATATTCCCATGGATTATTTGGTATATTTGGAAGGCAAGAAATAAAAAAATCTTTAATGGAAAAGAGATTTCTCTCCCCCCTTGGAAACCTTTCAAATTGCAACACTAGAAGCGGAGAGTTGGAAAATTGCCAACCAAAAAGAGGGTGAAGGGGATGGTGAGGGACAACCGCCATTAGAAGAGCCGGAACTTCCCCCCTCAGCCCCCCAAACCCCGACATGCCAGATTGATGCCTCTTGGATTAATCATGGGCTAGTTAGTGGGCTTGGTTGGTGCTATAGCGATTCTATGGGAAGAACCATCACAGGAAGACAAGGATGCCGACAGAGTCTTTCAGCACTACATGCAGAACTGGATGCACTTATTTGGGCAATGTCGTGTCTGAAAGAGAGGGACCTATGGATAGTTCGGTTCGAGACAGATTGCTCGGATCTAATTCGGATGTTAGAAGACCCTATGGATTGGTCCTCATTTAAGACGGAGTTAGAATACCTAGCATCTCTTAGAAGATCTTTTGTGAGCTTTGAGATATGTTGGATTCCTCGCACATTTAATGTCGAAGCTGATATCCTTGCAAAAGAGGCGCGAAGTCGTGCTACTATCTTTTCCCATGTAAATTACACTCGATCGAGTGATTCGGATCCATTGGATTTACGATCTATCGGTCAAACTTAATTTAATGTATGGATTAGTTGACCAACAAAAAAAATTACAAATCTATAGAAAGCATCCATACACGTAAATAAAGTAATAAACTAATAAATATATATTAAAAATTAAAATCAAGAGATATGCTCGACGAGCGAGCGAGACTAAAAAATGGATATTCTATAAACAAAACCACGAATATTCGACAATTAATAAAAACAATATATGAGCCACGAGCAGGCCTCACCGATTTTTCCACTTTGTGATTTCTCTCGTCCGCCATGAAATTCGGCAAGAGCCTTAGCAACCAGATCGAAGAAACCTTGCCTGAATGGCAAGACAAATTTCTCTCCTACAAGGAGCTCAAGAAGAAGCTCAAGCTCATGGAGCCTAGAGGCGGCGAGAATCGCCCAAACAAACGGTCGAGATCCGACGCGAATTCCGTCGACGCAGATCCAACGGCAGGTATGACGAAAGAGGAGCTCGATTTCATTCGCCTTCTCGAGGACGAGCTTGAGAAATTCAATTGCTTCTTCGTCGAGAAAGAAGAAGAATACATCATCAGATTGAAGGTACCCAAAAAAAATCAGATTCTCTCGAACTTTTATCTGAAACGGCGATATATTTTGTTTGATGAAAAAACAGAGCTCTGTTATTTCGTATGATTTGTTTCCTTTAACCTGAAATCTTAAAATTCATGTTTTAGGTCATCATTCACGCAATGTAAATAATTCAGAAATATGCGATCTCTATTGCTTAGGATGATCAGGTTTATTTACAAATGATCCGAATGTAAATGTAAATTGATGGCTCCATTATGATAAGAAGATATGTTATAGGCTTCCAAATTCACTGAAAAATTATTATCCCCTTTGCTTAAACTAGAGTAGAGAAATCTTATACAGGTTTTAAAAGGTAGTTGAATGAGAAACCAAGGTCCAAGGGTGCGGTTTTCGAGTGGTGAACGATGCTCTTGTGTGTCTAGGCTAGGGTTCGAATCCAACCATCTACGGACCTCCACTATTGGCCACTTTCTTGGCAACCATAGACGCAAGAATTAAGCGGTTTTTTAGAGGCATATTTAGATATTTCTGTACCTAATTTAGGTCCTATTTCACTGACTTAGCATCTGTTTAAGTTTCCAAGGGATAGAATTTTTTGCGTGGAGCATTTTTTTTCTTTTGAAGCAGCTTATTCAACTATTTACTTATGGGAACCGGTATCGCAGGAATTGAAAGACCAAGTAGCGAGGGCAAAGAATTCAAATGAAGAGATGATTAATATAAAGAAAGAGATTGTAGACTTTCATGGAGAAATGGTCTTGTTGATGAATTATAGTGCTCTTAACTACACAGGTAATATTTCTTCCTCATGTCCTCTCCATTTCCTTGGGTTCTGTACACTGTTAACTAGAAAAGCAGACATTAATTAAAGCTGATGCCTGGCCATAACAAGCTCACATGTTTTCACCTGTCAACAACTATTAGCGTCTATATGTCAATCACTAGTTTGTAAGAACTCATCCAAATAGCGATGTTCGGTTTTACCATTTCTTAGTAAGGGAAACTTGGTCAATGTGTTTTACGAGAAATCACTAGGAACTTGCTCAAGTGTTCACATTACGTGTATGGGAAGAGTCGATATTCTTTACGATCGGTTTATTATTTGTTAAATTAAAATGTGCCCACATGAAGGAATATGCCTCTAAATTGTTTAATAGGCCACGCATCGGAGATGCTTTTCTCTTAAGAATAAACTCAAGGTTTTTACCTTTATTCCTATTCGCTAAATGTGTAGAATTGGGTTCTATTGGTTTACAGGATTAGCAAAGATTCTCAAAAAGTATGACAAAAGAACCGGTGCTCTTATCCGACTACCATTCATACAAAAGGTTCTGCAAGAACCTTTCTTCACGACCGACCTGCTCAACACATTTGTGAAAGAGTGCGAGGCTATGCTCGACCGCCTCTTCCCGTCTAACAAAAGTTGGAATCCGGAGGAAGAAGACGGAGAGGCAACAACTTCTAGAACGGTAAAGACAGCAACGGAGGGTTCTGATCTTCTCAGAGTTCCAAAAGATCTGGCTGAGATTGAGTACATGGAGAGCTTGTATATGAAGAGCACTGTGTCGGCATTAAGGGTATTAAAGGAAATTCGCAGCGGTAGCTCCACGGTTAGCGTCTTCTCGTTGCCACCATTACCGGCGAGTGGATTAGAAGATGATTCCTGGAAGAAGAAAGTTGGTGTCCTCGAACAAGTAGCGAAATGAAT
>JAHZTW010000042.1:593689-606410 GCA_020283515.1 Alliaria petiolata
AATTTCAAATCATGACTTGTTTATTCCAAGCAATCCAAGAATCCTAACCTTTAACATTCATTTAGAGCTCAAACCGTGAATCACACTTGTGCTTTTAAAATCGAATACATTTGGCAAGGGACAAGGTTATGAGATAAAAATGATCTCATTCAAGTGGGTACTCCAAGCATTGGTTTCTCTCAAAAAGGTTTGAACTTATACATAATGCTAAAGATAAAAGGCAATGTATGCATACATGACTAGACT
The DNA here is from genome assembly GCA_020283515.1 of Alliaria petiolata. NCBI lineage: Eukaryota > Viridiplantae > Streptophyta > Magnoliopsida > Brassicales > Brassicaceae > Alliaria > Alliaria petiolata. Next base: position 593,936 of record JAHZTW010000042.1, read on the forward strand.
CACATCTACCCAAATATACTAACAATGATCCTAATCCCTCTCTCATTCATTTTTTTCTTTTCCAAGCCCACTCACCCTCTAGAGATTACCCAAATCAGCAAGGCAAGACACGCCAAGTATAAACACACAAGAACTCCATCAATCACATTCACTTTTAGGGAAACTTCTTCAACCTTGCTTATAGCTAGCGGTATGGCCACACAAATATTAGCTCTTTTCTTTCTTTAGATAGCTCTTTTCTAAAAAAATTTTTTTATGCACTTGGCCTCTAGGGCTCTTTTCTTTTAACTTGAGCTTTTTCATAATACAATTCAAGACCAACCACTTAGAATTAATTTCCTTAACACCTTCTCATTTTCAAACTCGTGAACTCCCAATCCCAAGTCAAGCCTAAAACTAGCTTGAATGTGCAAAGCTAGCGTCATTATGAGAGCCTAAACATGTCGCCCTAAACCTAACACTTTATGCCAAGTTCAAACAGAAATAAGGCCTCACAATTTGCAATCACACAAGAATTTTGGCTTGAAATAAGGCAAGGGTCAAGGTGTGGTATTCTATTTAGGCTTACAAGAGAGTGGTGAAGTGGATAAGAAAGCCTATATTTTTTTTTTGTAATCCATGTATTCTTTCCCAAATGCTCAAGTATGATAATTAGATGTTCATGTTAAGGTTCTGATTTATAGGAAAGAGTTCAATTCATGCGTGTTTCAACTTTAAGGCAAGAGAATCAAATCAAATGATCCAAGTATGGTTAGAACTTAATTTCATAGTTTGTGCAAGCATCAAAGAACTACTAACTAGGGCCTTAAACCAATACATGAGTTTAAAACACTTTTCAAAGAAATTTTTTATAACATTGCCCCCTATGCATATGAATGATGCAACCTATATGATAGAAAATCTAGACTCAATCCTAAAATATTTGACAATGCAAGTGGAAGCTATATGAATTTTTTTTGAAATGTTTAAGAATTTTTCTGATTTTTTTTGTATTTTTCTATGCAATTTTTTTTATGTATGCATGAAGGCTCAAATATGCAAAAGGGAAAAATAAGAGCATAAAACACAAAATTAAATCTCTCAACCTCTCCCCCAAACTTAAATTACTCAGTCTCTTGTGTAATAAAAATTCTAGGGAGACCATCAATCAAAAATAAAAATAAAAATCCAAAAATGCATGATATTTACAAGGTTTTGGAATGGTGTACCTTGGAGTTTGTTGTGCTTAGGCCTTGTAGGCTCGATTTTTGGGTCTCCATATCCCTTGTTCCTGCTCACACACACTCAAAAGGATAATGTAGAACGAAAATAAAAAACATATACACAAGGATAGACATGGGATTGCCTCGCAAGTGCGCTTTGTTTAAAGTCTCTTAGCTTGACTTTACTTGGTTAGGCTAGTGGGGGGTCTTGGAGAGGTAACATGGTGCTCTCCTTGCTGCAGTCACTCGCCATGTAGGGCTTGACTCTATGACCATTCACTGTGAAATTTTCTCCACTCTTCCCAACCAAAGTTACAGCCCCATATGGTAGTACTTCTCTTATCTCATACGGCCCGGACCACCTAGATTTGAGCTTCCCGAGGAACAGCCTCAATCTTGAGTTATAGAGTAGAACCATGCTTCCCTCTTTGAGCTCCTTGTGCACCAGCCTCTTGTCATGAAAGGCCTTGGTCCTTTCTTTGTAAATTTTGACGTCTCATAAGCATCCATCCTTATCTCATCAAGCTCTTGAAGTTGCACTAACCTTTTATCTTGGGCCGTCTTGAGATTGTAGTTAAGTTGCTTCACAGCCCAAAGAGCTTTGTGCTCTAACTCCACAGGAAGGTGACAAGACTTGCCATAGAGGAGGTTGAAAGGCGTGGTTCCAATGGGAGGTTTGTAGGCTGTCCTATATGCCCAAAGAGCATCATCAAGCTTTCTAGACCAATCCTTTCTAGTGACTCCCACGGTCCTCTCTAGTATAGTCTTCATTTGTCTATTTGAAACCTCCACTTGGCCACTTGTTTGAGGGTGATAGGGCGTGTCCACCTTGTGCTTAACACCATGTTTCCTCAAGAGACCCTCAAAAATTTTGTTGATGAAGTGGCTGCTTACATCGCTAATCACCACCTTAGGAACTCCAAACCTTAGGAAAATGATTGTCTTGAAAAGTTTAACCACCACCTTTGAATCGTTTGTTGGTGAGGCTATGGCTTCCACCCACTTAGACACATAGTCTACTGCCACAAGAATGTACTTGTTGCCATATGATGATGGAAATGGGCCCATAAAATCAATTCCCCAAACTTCAAAGACTTCCACTTCAAAGATAGGTACTTGTGGCATCTCGTTTCTCTTGGTTATGTTTCCAGCCCTTTGGCATGCTTCACATGACTTGATGAACTCATGTGCATCTTTTAAGAGTGTAGGTGATATATCATGGTTTTTACCCACTTTTGGACCATGATATAAGGGTTTTTATAGAATCTTTTGTTAGTTTTCGAGTCCTATTTGAGTCTTTACAGGATGGAGAGCACTTGGAGCTAAATGGGAGAATCTGGAACTTTTTGGAGCATTTTGGAGAAGCAGCCGAAGTGATGAAGTCGAAAGAGTATATTTACGCACAAGGTGTCGATCGACACCACTTGTGTCGATCGACACCAATCAAGGTCGGCCAAGTATTCGCGACTTCTATCAGAAAAAGGAAAGAGAGCAAGTTTGAAGAAATTACAAGTCTGCCCCTGGACGAAAAATCCCCTTCTATAAATAGATTTCAGGCATTGTTTAGCCACAGACCTTTTCATAATTTATTGATTTTGAGACTTAGAGAGAGAGAGATCCAGAGCTTTTGGGGAGATAATTCTGTACTCTTCCGAGAAGTTTGAACCCCAGTATCATTCTCTTTTCTTTAATTCAATTTATTTCAGTCATGATTTGTGTTTTCATGTCTATGTCTGAGTAGTTTGCTAGTTAGGTTAGGGTGATTTAGGGTTGATGATGAGTTTGTAGAATTATTATTATTGTTAGGAAAATCACTTGGATCTTCATCTTGATTTGTGCTTAACTTGATTTCGGAAATTGATCACTTAGAAATCAAACCCTAGGTTGTTTAATAGATGCGAGAGCATTATTGATAATCTGACCTAATCATAGATGAGCAAAATATCTATTCGCAAAGAGATTTGGTTTAGGTATTTTGTGAACAAAATCGAACCTGAACATTAATGCTTGTCTAAATTGTCTGAACTCGCAAAGAGATTTGGTTTTCTGGAATTTAGGCATAGATAACTTCTGCAACGAGAGTTGAATTAGTTTTAAATTAGCGTTTCGAGTTCTAGACGGTTCTTAATTATTTCCTGACAAAATAATATCTGCATTCTCTGATTCATCTTGATAATCATCCTTGCCTAGCGTCTTCGTCTCCTGAACTTTAATCCGAATTAATCTTATTTACCTATTTCGCCTAGCTTAGTTTACTTTCATATCTATTTGACTTAGCATAATCTGAATTTAGAAACCTTAGCATAGCATCTACTTTCCTTGGGATTTCGATACCCCTTATACTACGATTGCATTTGCTGTGCACTTGCAGTAGTTTTATTAGGGTAAAACCTGAGCCCTATCAAGTTTTTGGCGCCGTTGTCGGGGAAGTAATAGCTGTCTACGGAATCTAGTATTAGGATTTTGACTAGGTTTTGTTTTTATTTTTTTTGTTACTAATTTAGTTTCTTATCTTTGGTTTCAAGTGCATGCCCAGTACCAGAAGCAACAAGGAAGAGGAACTAGTCGCACTGAACCAAGAGCTTGGCCGTTTGGATCGTACGAACCGCAAATCTGCCCGAGCGTCGATCAACACAACTGGTATCGATCGACCCCCAACCTCAGCATCGATCGACACTACAAGCATCGATCGACACCTTGCGCAGACTACAATGGTAGAGGCTATGGTTGTGGTACGCGACGCAGAAGGCAACCTATTCGACCTAGAAGGCAATAGAATGAATGCCCTAGGACAGAGACTTGATGAGGCTGGCGCCGCCATCATTGAACCAGCGATACAAATCGCCCCTGCAGAAGCTGGACGTGGAAGAACATTAGGCGAGTACAACCGCCCAGACCAGTTCTATGCTAATAGAGCTGCGATCCGTCCTCCTGAATTCCAAAGGAATGACTTTGAGCTGAAGCCTGCTTACTTCACATTGGTGGCTCAGCATCCCTTCCATGGTCTTCCTAACGAACACCCTATGGACCATATTGAGAGATTCGAAGATTTATCTTCAAGTATCAAGGCCAATGGAGTGACCTACGACTATCTTTTCTGCAAGCTCTTCCCTTACTCGCTTGCTGGAGATGCATCCTACTGGCTGAAGAAGTTGGATCCAGGCTCACTAACCACTTGGGAAGAGACAAAGAATGCATTCTTATGCAATTTCTTTGATGACGCGAGATCAGAAGAGCAGAGGACGAAGATCACTACATTCTCCCAAGGACCCACTGAAGCATTCAAAGCTTCTTGGGTAAGATTTAAGGCGTACCAGAGGGACTGCCCACACCACGGTCTCAGCGAACCGCAGCTCCTTGGTATCTTTTACCGAGGGATTGATTGGAGGTATCTGATGGCCTTAGACGCAGCAAGCAATGGCAACTTCAACACAAGATACCCAGGAGACGCAATGGTGCTTATAGAGAATTTGGCATCTTGCAACAGCACCAAGAACACAGACTTCGAGAGAAGACAACACGCTGGAGTAACTGGAGGAAGCCATATTGCTGAGGTGAACAAGAAGCTGGACAACGTACACAATCTCTTGGTGGAAAAGAAGCAAGTCCACTTTGCTAATGAAGTGGAGACATTCGAACCAGATGAAGGATGCGAAGGAGAGGATGTCAACTACATAAATGGAGGTGGTTTTCAAGGCCAAAGGTTTGGGAATCAGCAAGGGAACAGAAGTTTCAATGGAAATTATCAGAAGAGCTCCTTCACAGGAAATCAGAACTCTTCTGGTTATACTCAAAAGCCCCCATTCTAGAACAACAACAACAATTACCAAAGGAGCTATGGAAGTTCTTCTTACCAGAAACCACCTGCGCAAGACAAAATGGAAGCTATGTTTGAGCAAATCTTAGAAGGATAGCAGAAGATGACAGTGGACTTCAATGGGAAGATTGATTCACTGTATCAAGACCTGAATGGAAAGATTGAGAGCATACACTTTCACATGAAGAAGCTGGATGTTCAAGTTGCTCAAACCGCAGAAGCTGTTAACAGGACAGAAGGATTCCTTCCAGGGAAGACAGATACCAATCCCAAACGCCATCACTACAAGAAAATATGTTTTTTACGAGGGACGAATTCGTGGCAAATTCGTCGTAAATCGACAGTCGCAACGAATTTGCCACGAAAATTCAATCGTCGGTAATCGATCATCGCAAAAGCAAATTCGTCGTTAATTTTGGGAGACGGAGTTTTCGTCGTAAAATCGTCGTTAATAGTGTCGTCGTAGAATCGTCGTTAATTCGCAAGGTATAGGGTTCGTCGTAAATTTGTGGCAAATTGAGGGGAAACAAATCGATGTAAATTCGTAGCAAAATAAAAATCGTCGTAAAATCGTAGCAAAAATGTTTCGTCGTTAATTCGTGGCAAACTGTTAATCGTCGTTAATTCGTGGCAAACTGTTAATTGTCGTTAAGTCGTGGCAAACTGTTAATTGTCGTTAAGTCATGGCAACCTGATAATCATCGTTAATTCGTGGCAAACTGTTAATCGTCGTTAATTCGTGGCAAACTGTTAATCGTCGTTAAAACGTTGCAACAGAGTTCGTCCTAAATCGTGGCAAATACGTAGTAAATTTTTAAATTTAAAATAAATAAAAATATTTAAAAAAAAGAAAATTTTAAAATTAAAATTCAAAATAAAATAAAAAAAATTTTTGTTTAAAAAAAAAAAAAAAAAACTACTCTGCGAGATAATCGAAATCCGGGATAATCTGAGCTTCTTCGGTAGCTTGAGCCGCAAGGCGGCGTGCTTCGCGTTGTTGCTCGGTCAAATCTTCCTCTGTCGAATGGCTGGGCCCGGCATGTGTTGTTGCCGCTCGTCGTCTCCGCTTCTCTTGCAAGAGTGCGGCGATCTGGGGATTTCCCACTGCCATTATCTCGAAAATAGCGTCGTACTCCGAAAGCTCAGCCTTAACTTGTTTTTGATATTCTGTTTGATTTTGTTGGAGAGTCGCTATCTTGGCACGTAGGACGACCGGATCATCTTCGGGAGACCGCTGAGGGGCATAAGACGAAGCAGATGGGACATGATGAATAGATCCCATCCCTACGACTTTCTTCTTTCTCTTAGAGGCAACCTAAATTTTAAAAAAATAAACAAATTATGATTTGATAAAAAAAATATAATAATAATAGATATATTATTTATACATACCTCCTCGTAGATCCGATCGATGTCGGGAGTGGTTAATCCCCCGGATTGCACTGAAGAACCGCCAGGTGATGTCTGAGACATCTGTGACTATCGCTCGGCAATCCTCGCTGTGACGTCGTTGTAGATCCTCTCGGCCTTGTCAGTGACAAAGAGCCCCGACGCCTTCTTGCGATGTGTCTTAGCAAAAACTTCCGTCATCGGAGGCAAAACACCTCTGTTCTCGGATGCCTACATTTTTTGTAAATTATTTTGTTAGTAAAAATTTTACAAAATAGAAAATGAATTTATGAAAGTAATTAATAATTTACCATTTGTAAACGAACGCCTGCAAAAGGCGTTTGACCGGCTGTATGAGGCAATGCTGCGGGTAAACCGTCCGGACCAACGGTATTACGAGAAGATGAGCACTTTGCAGAAATGACGACCGAGTGGGGGTCCTGCCAGTAGCGAACCAATCCGTCCCAAACCGACTAATCGATGTATATCGGTTTTGCGTCGTTGCCTATGACCTCCCATTTTCTTTTCCAGTCCGAAACGGTGCCGCCGAGACATCCCATCACTTTCATCTTGAACGCTTCCCGCACGGTCGGGGTATCAACTGGATCCCAAGTGTATTTTTGCTACAACAATTAAAAAACCAAAAACAAATAAAAATTTATTTAATATCGATTTTAATAATTTATAATTAAAAAAAACATTTATTACCGCAAACATTTTGAACCAAGTTTCGAAGATTTCCGGAGAGAGTTGAGAGAAATTTGCGTGAGGCTCGGTGAAAAATGACTTGATGATATCGCTAACGGACCGTGCGACACTATTTTCGATCCCGAACCTAAAAAAAAAAAATTAAATCACAAATTGAAATCATAAAAATGAAATATGAAATTAAATATTAAATTAAAAAAGTACCATTTTCCGGTTACATGACGCGGGTCTAATCTCGTAACATTCGTTCTTCCCGGCTGTGCAATCAAATCATCAACCGTCAAATGGGCATATGGATGAGGAACAGCAGGTTGCCGGAAGTGTGGCGGTGGTGCAGTAGTCTGGGTCTGGGTCTGTGGAACTTCCGACTCAGTAGCGGAAGTACTGTATGGGTGAGATGGAATCGGAACCGTCCCAGACGAAGTCCCACCACCATTATCAGGTATAAACTGATAATAATGGTTACGACGAGAAGGCCTCATCTGCACAATAATTAATAAATATAATTAATAACTAAAATTAAAAAATCTCTAAATTAAAATAAAATATTTCATTCCTAACGAATTTTAATATTCCGATATCCTAACATTACTCTAATATTTCGATATCCTAACATTATTCAAACCTAAATATATCAAAAGAAAAATAAAATTTAGATCGTTACCTTCTAATATTTGATAAAATTGGAGAGAGATCCGAGTAGAGAGATCTAGAGAGAGAGAGATCTAGAGAGATTTGAGAGAGTTGAGAGAAGTGAGGGGAAGGAAGAAACTCGGCAGCTATATATAAGATTTATATTCGTCGCTAATTCCTCGCAAAGTTACGAGGAATTAGCGACGAATATACTGAGTCCTCATTAATTCGTCCCAAAGTTACGAGGCATTTACGACGCCTTACTTTACGAGGAATTAACGACGAATCGTCGGTAATTCGTCCCAAATTTACGAGGACTTTACGACGACATCATTTACGACGAATTTGCGAAGAATCCTCTCAAATTCGTCGTAAAATGTAATTTTCTCTTACACGCTACATCTCTTTAAAATCTCTTAAACTCTGTATCTCTTTAAGAAGAAGTATCACTCTTAGTATACGTTATCATTCGAATTTATAAAAAACATAAAATTTTTAAGCATGTAATATACAGTTTTAAGCAAAAACAACAAGTTTAGTTATACATTTATATAACCAAATAAATTGAATTAGAGTATGCAAGTGTGGGGTTTAGGGTATGGGTATGAGTTTACGACGAATTTGGGAGGAATCCTCGCAAATTCGTCGTAAACTGGAGGTTTTACGACAACTTTGCGAGAAATCCTCCCAAATTCGTCGTAAAATGTAATTTTCTCTTAAACTCTGCATCTCTTTAAAATCTCTTATGTTGTTCAAATCAAACATAATGTTGATAATCATATAGTTTTAAGTATACCAAAACGAATTTAAAATATTTATAAATTGAAAAGCCGTAACATTCAATATAAAGAATCATAGTCGTTAAGAAGAAGTATCACTCTTAGTATACGTTATCATTCGAATTTATAAAAAACATAAATTTTTTAAGCATGTAATATACAGTTTTAAGCAAAAACAACAAGTTTAGTTATACATTTATATAACCAAATAGATTGAACTAGAGTATGCAAGTTTGGGGTTTAGGGTATGAGTTTACGACGAATTTGGGAGGAATCCTCGCAAATTCGTCGTAAACTGGAGGTTTTACGACGAATTTGCGAGGAATCCTCCCAAATTCGTCGTAAAATGTAATTTTCTCTTAAACTCTGCATCTCTTTAAAATCTCTTATGTTGTTCAAATCAAACATAATGTTGATACTCATATAGTTTTAAGTATACCATAAAGAATTTAAAATATTTATAAAATGAAAAGCCATAACATTCAATATAAAGAATCATAGTCGTTAAGAAGAAGTATCACTCTTAGTATACGTTATCATTCGAATTTATAAAAAATATAAAAATTTTAAGCATGTAATATACAGTTTTAAGCAAAAACAACAAATTTAGTTATACATTTATATAACCAAATAGATTGAACTAGAGTATGCAAGTTTGGGGTTTAGGGTATGAGTTTACGACGAATTTGGGAGGAATCCTCCCAAATTCGTTGTAAAATTTAATTTTCTCTTAAACTCTGCATCTCTTTAAAATCTCTTATGTTTTAAGTATACCATAAAGAACTTAAAATATTTATAAAATGATCTTTATCAAGAAAAAAAAATTACAAAATTACAAAATTTTTATTGTCCATAAATTTTTAAGTGAAAATTACAAAATATATATAGCTTAAATTACATGGATTTTATAAATCACCATCATATTCATTTTCCGATACATCTGATTCATCACTTTCTTCATCATCGGGTGAATCACTTTCTTCAAACTCTGGCTCTTCTTCTACTTCAGTAGTATCGTCTGGAAGATCTTCATCAACCTCCCTATTTTGCGGATCTATTAGAAGAATATCGCCGGTACTCTCATCTGGTTGAAGAATATCATAGCAATGATCTTGTTGCATTGGCAGATCAACAATTTTTCCCCTTGGAGAAACTTTAATAACTGCTAACCATGGGATGCCTGTTGTGCGAACTCGGGGATAAGGAACAAAGGCGACTTGTTCTGCTTGCGATGCAAGGATAAATGGCTCGAACTTGTTGTAACGCCGTGATTTATTGACGTCTACCGTCCCATTTTTATTTTTACGCACACCTCGACCAACAGTTGGATCGAACCAATCACATTTGAAGAGAACACATTTCATTGCAACCAACCCGGGGTACTCAACTTCAATTATGTCTTGCAACACCCCATAAAAATCAATTTCGCCCCTCACACAAACCCCGTAGTTTGCAGTAGTCCTTTGATTGCCGTATTTGAATGTATGAAACACATATCCACGTGTACAATACATGGATGCAGTAGTGATTTTCCAAATCGGGCCTTTGATTAATTCATGAAACCAGAGCGGGTATGCCGTATCTCCATCCGCAACCTATATAAAAATAAAAATAAATGTTATTAATTATTAATTTAATTATTTAGTAAATTATATATATATATATATATATATATATAAACATACTTCCGTCTTTAACCACTGAGCAAAGTGGCGATCTTTACGAGTGCTGATTTCCTCGTTTGTAACTCCGTCAATAGCTTCACGTACCTGTCTATCGAATTCCCTACAAGAAAAGAATATACATATGAGCGAATTTATGACCAACCAAACTATATATATATATATATATATATATATATATATATATACATGATATATAAATTTATTTCACTTACATTTCAAATGGACTAACTTCCTCGCAATTTACAAGGATATACGTATGTGCGCTATGATGATCATGTTCGTTGGCGAACCATACTTCTTTCAACTTTCCGCTAAGGCGTCCGATTAATGAGAAAATGTCTGGGACACCTTCCACCGGGTATGTTCGACCTACACCTCCATCATCATATAGCCGAGGAGACTTTTTTCGTGTCCGCACATTTGATGCAAAATAATATCCCGTGAAGTGAGAAGTTTCTTCTGTTAAACTTCCCGCAACGATTGAACCTTCAACCTTTGCTAGGTTTTTTGCTTTCCGCTTTAAATGACCCATAAATCGCTCAAACGGATACATCCATCGAAAGTGAACAGGCCCCAAAGGAAGATGGATAGGTAGATGTTCCATAACATCAAAAAAAGCCGATGGAAATATCTTCTCCAAGTTGCACAGCAGGATAGGTATATTTGCATCTAAATGTGCAATTACATCTTCTGTCAAAGTACGAGTACAAAGATCACGAAAAAATGACCTAATGCCTGCAATAACAAAACAACAAGTATAAAATTTATCAATAATTAATCAATGGCATGAGTCACTTATAAATACATACATATATAATTAATTAAAAAGCCAGAATTTTACCTCCAATTGCTTCATGTACATTTGCGGATAGAAGTTCAGCAAAGGCAAAAGGCAACAAGCGTTCCATAATTATGTGACAGTCGTGACTCTTCATCCCTGAAAACTTTTGCCCTTCCACACATTTAGATAGATTGGAAACGTACCCATCGGGGAACTTCACATCAGATGTCGCCCAATTGAACAATGATGACCTTTCTGCGGCACCCAATCGAAATATTGGAACTGGTGTTTTCCCGTTGCTTGAAAGATGCAACTCATTCCTCGAACAAATGTCAGGCAAGTCCTGTCTTGATTTTACGCTGTCTTTGGTTCTCCCCTTTACGTTTAGCACTGTATGCATGATGTTATCAAAAAAGTTTTTCTCAATGTGCATGACATCGAGATTGTGCCTAAGCAGATGATCTTTCCAATACTGAAGCTCCCAGAAAATACTTTTCTTATGCCAATTGTGATGCTCCCCATATCCATCTGGCATATTCCCTGTACTGTGCCAATTTCCACCTCGGAAGACTGTTTGCTGTGCACCGTAATGATCAATTTGCGCTTCTAAATCTGCCCCGGATACACATACAAGAGGAGGAAGACGGACAACTTTGTTCTTTCTAAATAACCGCTTGTTTCTTCGGTATGTATGCGACAAGGGTAGAAATCGGCGGTGACAATCAAACCAACTTGTTTTTCTACCGTACTTCAATTGAAATGCTTCTGTTCGATTAAGACAATAAGGACAAGACAACCGCCCATGCGTAGTCCACCCTGATAGCATCCCGTATGCGGGAAAGTCGCTTATTGTCCACATAAGAACCGCCCACATCGTAAAATTTTTCTTCCTTGAAATATCATACGTACGAACCCCATTAAACCACAACTCCTTCAACTCCGCTATTAGAGGCTGCAAAAACACATCAAGGGACCGCTTCGGATGCTTGGGACCAGGGACTAATATACTCATGAATAGAAATTCTTTTTGCATGCACATGTCTGGGGGAAGGTTGTAAGGCGTTAAGATTACTGGCCATAAAGAATATTGCCTACCAGACATACCAAATGGACTAAATCCATCTGTGCAAAGACCAAGATTTACATTCCGTTTCTCTGTAGCAATGTCGGGATGTACCGTCTTAAAATTTTTCCACGCTTTTGCATCTGATGGATGATTGACCTCCCCATCTGTCTGCAAATGATCAGCATGCCATCTCATGGATGCAGCAGTCCTTTCCGAGTGATACAATCTTTTCAACCTATCAGTTATTGGAAGATACCACATCCTTTGGTACGGCACCCTATTACGACCAGCACCTTGCGGTTTATATCGTGGCTTATGGCAAAAACGACACTCCTGCAACTTGTCATCATCTTTCCAATAAATCATGCAATTGTCTACACAAACGTCTATCATCTCAGAAGGTAACCCAAGACTA
>JAHZTW010000042.1:611633-667678 GCA_020283515.1 Alliaria petiolata
TTAGCTGTAGACCGTGGTGCTACCTCCTTTCCACTCCTTAGAGTGATCACATTCGCATACTCCTTGGGATTGGTCTCACATTGGCCGGGTAAACTAGCTTGATCGCTTGTACTAGCTTTTCCTTTCTCTAGCTGGCGAATCTTGTTGTTGATGTTGCTGATCTGTGTAGATACCTCAGTGAGAGAAGAGTCCAGTCTATTGTTCATATCAACAAATTTTTGATTCGTAGATGCTTGACCTTGAAGAATTTGTTGGAGCATAGCTTGTACCGGATCTTGAGGTGGGGCTTGAACTTGTTGTTGCTGTGGCACGAAATCAGGAGGGTAAGGTTTGTTCCCTTGCTGTTGGTGTCCTTGGTAGTTGCCTTGTCTTTGCCCTTGATACCCACTGTTTTGTGGAAATTCACCTTTGTTGTAAGGAACAAACGGTTTGCCTTGTTGCTTTGTTGTGGAGGGTACACTTGCTCCTTTGGATTTTCCACATTGGTGCTTCTATAAGACAAGTTGTTGTTGTTGTCTTGATATCTTGGAGCATAGCCCTGTGGCTTAGGATAATCTTGGCCACCAACCCAATTCGCTTCCTCAAACTCCTCTTCGTTTCTCTCTTGGAACAATTCTGCGGCTTCACCAACGAAGTGGACATATTTTTGGCTAGCAAGCATCATCTTGTCAACGAATCCAACCATCTACGGACCTCCACTATTGGCCACTTTCTTGGCAACCATAGACGCAAGAATTAAGCGGTTTTTTACAGGCATAGTTAGATATTTCTGTACCTAATTTAGGTCCTATTTCACTGACTTAGCATCTGTTTAAGTTTCCAAGGGATAGAATTTTTTGCGTGGAGCATTTTTTTTCTTTTGAAGCAGCTTATTCAACTATTTACTTATGGGAACCGGTATCGCAGGAATTGAAAGACCAAGTAGCGAGGGCAAAGAATTCAAATGAAGAGATGATTAATATAAAGAAAGAGATTGTAGACTTTCATGGAGAAATGGTCTTGTTGATGAATTATAGTGCTCTTAACTACACAGGTAATATTTCTTCCTCATGTCCTCTCCATTTCCTTGGGTTCTGTACACTGTTAACTAGAAAAGCAGACATTAATTAAAGCTGATGCCTGGCCATAACAAGCTCACATGTTTTCACCTGTCAACAACTATTAGCGTCTATATGTCAATCACTAGTTTGTAAGAACTCATCCAAATAGCGATGTTCGGTTTTACCATTTCTTAGTAAGGGAAACTTGGTCAATGTGTTTTACGAGAAATCATTAGGAACTTGCTCAAGTGTTCACATTACGTGTATGGGAAGAGTCGATATTCTTTACGATCGGTTTATTATTTGTTAAATTAAAATGTGCCCACATGAAGGAATATGCCTCTAAATTGTTTAATAGGCCACTCATCGGAGATGCTTTTCTCTTAAGAATAAACTCAAGGTTTTTACCTTTATTTTTATTCGCTAAATGTGTAGAATTGGGTTCTATTGGTTTACAGGATTAGCAAAGATTCTCAAAAAGTATGACAAAAGAACCGGTGCTCTTATCCGACTACCATTCATACAAAAGGTTCTGCAAGAACCTTTCTTCACGACCGACCTGCTCAACACATTTGTGAAAGAGTGTGAGGCTATGCTCGACCGCCTCTTCCCGTCTAACAAAAGTTGGAATCCGGAGGAAGAAGACGTTGAGGCAACAATTTCTTGAACGGTAAAGACAGCATCGGAGGGTTCTGATCTTCTCAGAGTTCCATAAGATCTGTCTGAGATTGAGTACATGGAGAGCTTGTATATGAAGAGCACTGTGTCGGCATTAAGGGTATTAAAGGAAATTCGCAGCGGTAGCTCCACGGTTAGCGTCTTCTCGTTGCCACCATTACCGGCGAGTGGATTAGAAGATGATTCCTGGAAGAAGAAAGTTGGTGTCCTCGAACAAGTAGCGAAATGAATGATGACTTATTACTATTTTTGAATCTCTTTTTTTAATTTTATTTTAATAGTTTATGTACAAGTAATCGTATACGCTTACAGTTGTAAAAGATAAAACAAAACTTAGAACTGTGATCGTCTTTCCACATTCAAAATTTGGTTGCGTCTACTTCTTTTTCTTTTGCTGCTGTTATTAATTTAAAATATTCTTCTCTGTAAAACCCCTACTTCACTTGTGAGATTGCGGCCGTGTTCTTTTCAAATGCGCTTCTATTTTTTTGTCGCTGACAAAAAGAACAGGGCATGCGTCTAGTTTTAGTTTTTGTTTTTAATCAAGATTAGTTGGATATCCGAGCTACGAAAGATTTTGTTGTTTGCCATGTTCAAATTTTGTGTGTTTCTTTTTAAAAAAATTGTGTTAGAATGATTTTGATGTTTGCTATGTTTAATTTTGTGTGTGTTAAGTGCTTGATTGGTTCTCCCGCAAACGCAGCTTTTTCTTTTGCGTATGGTAGCGGTTGTTGGCGTTTGACAACAATCATGCAAAACACTTTCTAATGCTTCGAACCGTTTTTTGTCGCTCAAAATCAAAAGCTCCTTCCAGCTAGCGTTTGCAGTTGTGGGCGAGTGCGGGTGGATAATTAAAAAAAAAAACATTATAAAACATAAAATTTATTTAAAATCAAGATATATATATAATAATTTTCAAAAAATTAAGATTTGAATATTATAATTACAAACAAATAAATAAATTTGACATTTTTTAACTAATATTCATTAACAATCCTTCATAATTTTATATGTATAAGATCTATAAATTTTATTTTTTTTTTTAATTTTTTTTTCTTTTTTTATTTTTTATTATTTAAAATTTTTTTTTTTAATTTTTTTTTTTTAATAAAAAATTATTTTTTTTTAATTTTTATTTTTTTTCTAATTTTAAAATTTTTAAAAATAAACGTAAGTAGTATACACTTACTATTTTTATAATTTTTATAATTAATTATGTTTACTTAATAATTTTATAGTTTTTTGATAATAATATGTTTTTTTTTATAGTTATAAAATATTTTTATATTGTTAATGTATTGTTTAACCGCTACTGTACCCGTAAGTTAAGCAGTCATAAATATCCCGCAAACGCACCTGTTTTCAACTGCTGTACCAGTCGTACAAACCGCTCAATAACGCTGTTAACGGCAATCGTCCGCTTCCACAAATTCCCGCAGCGGCAACCGCTACCGATGCGTTTAAACCAGTCAATAAGACTAATATTTGTCTCATAACGAAAAATGAATGAAAGACCAAAAGATAAAGGATATATATCAAATTTTATCCAATCCGTAATGTGAGTTACAAAATCATTTCCAAATTCTGTCTATAAGATTAAAAAGTATCCTCTCAAAATTAATTCGGAGACGTATTCAGCCTTTGTTATCTAAAGATTCATCACATATATTATCGTAGTAGCTCAAAAAATCTTTAGGATAGTAGGTCAAAACACCTTTCATGCTCTACGTACGAATCTAAGCTAGAAGTTCAAGTATGTTGCTATTAAAACAAACATGAGCGAGACATATAACATAGTATAATGGTATTTACGAGAAGTTTTGATGATAAAAATGTGTTTTGACATAAAAGAGAAGAAGGATGGATTGTATTATGTGGTGCATCTCATCACTTTCTTTTCAAGTTTTGATAAACGGAGATGCGAAAGGCACTATAAAACTGACTCGTTGTCTTCGACAAGGGGATCCTCTCTTCCCTTTCCTCTTCATTATTTGTACAAAAGTACTTCTTTTTTTGTCAACATCCTTAGGTTCTACAACAGCTCATAGATCTAAACCGTTGGAACTGGGTTTACATAGAAAATGTTGTAAATGTAGTTTCGAGCACTTCGTAATAGCTTGTCTACCTTTGTATTATGAGCCCAAAGCACATACGAAATGGAAAAGGATGTGAACACCATCTTCACCAACTCAGAACAATCCCTTAAAAAAGCCATCTCCAATTTGTTACTGTATATCATGCACAACATTGCCCATATTAATTCTTCTAACTTTGTGTGTAGTGGGGAGAGGTACGAAAAATATTCCTTGCGCCCATAAGTGTTTCTCTAGTGTGAATATTACTGCTGAACTAGCCCAATCCAACACGATTTATTGTCTCCTTCTAATATCCTTCCACTAGGCACCTCACCCCCACATACTCCTGAGGCTTTGACAATAAAATAACTTGTATGGTTTCTGCTAACATATATTCAACATGTGCCATTTCCCATGACAGTGCTTTTACTTCTGCTAATTTTATCACTTCTCTGGGGTCCTTATCTATATTTGAATAAACTTTATCATTTCGAGGTTTCCAGATATACCAGAGAATCCATGGGTACACTATCATCATATTTTCATTTGGTAGGTTCGAGAATAAATGAGCCATATTAGTAAAAATAAAATCAAAGGAGAACCGATTTGGAGGCGTGTGGATCAGAGATAGCGCTCAGACTTGAAGTGTCGGTGCTAAGGGTAATAATTGTACTCGTTGCATTAGATATAGATGTGCCTGATCCAACTCTTTAATGAGCCTTTTTTGTACCATAGACCGAGTCGATATAATAATTTTCCATCCGTATGACGGAGAATAAGACCTTATGCGATCCAAAGGTGTAGTATTCCTAAAATATCTCCCTTCAGATACCTTCGCGAATAGAGATCCAGGTTTGTACATTAGTCTCCAAAGCTGTTTAGCCAGGAGAGCCATTTTGAAATCATGTAGATCACGAAATCCTAACCCTCTCTTCCGATTTATGACGGCAAACTTTGTTCCAGACCAGCCAATGCACCTCCATTTTTTGTCCAGATGTACTCCACTAAAATTGGAAGGCATCAATGGTCAGTTTTTAGTTATAGTTTCTGCAACCTCAAACCTTTTTTTCTTACTATGATTTTCTTAAGTCTAGAAGAGTTGATAACATCGATATTTTACCCATTTTAGTAATCGTAGTGAGCACTTTAATAAGTGTTACACTCGGTTTTACATGCATTTATATTTGTTTCGAGTATGTGTATGATCAAGACTCTTTTCAGCTTAACTTAGCAAAAAATATGAAAAGTGGAACAAAACACACGTTGTTGGAACATGTGCGAGATGACAGAAGTTCAGCACCAAACGGATACCTTCCCAAATCTTGACCAAGCTGATTTTGGACACAAGATAGGCTGATTTAATGCCTTTCACACCGAAGTGATTTAAAGATGATATAATGGTTAGATCTCAAGTTACATGAAGAACAATAAGGGCCGTCAAGGAGATGCATACACAAGTCTATCATGCGGCCAAAGCTCTCTCCACCGCGCCACCAGCTCCCAACTCAAGGTGAAACACATTCCCACCGCGTGATGGGCAGTCGATCACGTGGCCAGCTCAAAACATTTTTCCAAGCCCGTTTGCAAAGCCCGTCAAGCCCAATTGCTGTCTACTTCAAGGAAATCCTAAGGACACACGACCAAAGAAAACCTCAAGACCTATATATACTCGAGTTTAGGGTTTTATTATGTATGTTATTTATATTTTCGTGGCCTTTTAGTGCCTCTTTTGATAGCCACCAAAGTTTCTTTAGTTTTTGCGCTTTGTTTTTCAAGGAAAATAGATCTACTCTTGTAATGAGATATTCCCTAAGAGCATCTCCAACCCTATTTCAAATTTGGTGACAAATTATATTTTTGCAATAAAATTTGCTCCAACCCTATCTAATTTTCAATTGCAAAAAGGTATAAAACCATTTTTGATTCCTAATATAAAACTATCTCATTTCATATTCCATTTTGCAATTATTTTGATGATGATTTTCTTTTTTATAATTATAAATATTAAAACACACTAATGTCTAAAATTAAAATGTAAATAATATCATTTAATAGAAAATATAATAACATAATAAGAAATTTAAAATAATTAATAAGTACCGAAATTAAAAATAATAGAAAATAAATTTAATACAACAACGAGACGTGCATTCGGAGTTCTCCAATCGCGTTTTGCTATTATGAAAGGACCAGTTCGTTTTTGGAACCAGAATGTGTTACATGAAATTATGACTACATGTGTAATTTTACACAACATGATAATCGAAGATGAGCGCGATCTCGATGCACCAATTGAAGTTGAAAGAGAAGCTACACTTCCAGAAGTTGACATAGCCGAGGATAATTGATGTAGGAACAAGCGGGATTACTCTACAATGGACATTGGATGGTGAATCTTCACTGGCCGTACAGAAGCTCTTAAAGATCCAATAAAGATGGTTTTGATGGATTAGAACGGAACCTATGGAATGAATGACGCCACACAGTTTGGTGAATGGAACCGTGATAAGTCTAACTCCAACCTCTCGTGAATCACACACACGACGATGAAGGTTTGCACTCAAGCTTCAATGGATTCTCACACAAAGAAGAAAGAGGGCGACTGCGTTTCTTTAGAAACAAAAAACTCTCGTTTTATTGATTAGGGTAAAATGCGTGACTACAAGGCTGAGAAGGGACTTTATTAAATGGTCCAGCAGCCGTGGTCTTCAAGGACCAAAAAGGAAATAACTCAGCGCCTAATATATAGTCTAAGAAATGTAAATAAAAGAAAAGGCAAAGTTCTTAAACTAAGTGTTCAATGAAAAATAATAAACGGGAAAACTCATAAAGGGAAAACTCCTGCAAAACAAACAAGAAACTCGTGATTAATAATCTGAATGTAAACGCTTACATTGCTTTCAAGGCTGAATCCCAACGTCCTTGATGATGGTGAAAACATTCACATCTCTAGTCCTTTGTAGCATCGGCAAGAATGAGACAATGTGGTTCTTGACTTGTAGATGGAGTTCTTCTGTTGTCTCTCTAGTGTCCTGATCCTCATGATTTATCCTCAAGTCTGGAGTCTTTAACATGTAGAGTTTTTGTACCGTCAAAGAAGAGCTTGATCATGATTTATTGGTCTATTTCCCTCTTTAGAAGCTCTTCTTTGAGGGCTTCATGATCTAGTAGAATGATCAAGCTCTCTACCGACTTGTTGAATTCTTCTCTCAAGCTCTTTGTGCATGACCGTGTCCCTGGAGCTTGTCTCATGGTCGGCACAGTGATAGTGCCTTCCTCCTCGGCTAAGCTTGCATTGATGTCCTCATCATTCCCTCCCCCCTTGAGATGGTTCTGACCTCCGAATAGGTACATCTGCATTGAAAGTAGAAGAGATATTCATCTCACCTGGTAATTCGAGTTTGTAGGCATTGTTGTTGATCTTTTCTAACACTCTGAATGGACCATCGCCCCTGGGTGCGAGCTTGGACTTCCTCTAGTTGGGAAATCTCTCATGTCTCATGTGTAACCAGACCCAATCCCCCGGTTCAACGGTAATCTCCTTGCGGCCTTTGTCAGCATTCTCCTTGTACTTTGCATACTTCTTCTCTAAGTTCTCCTTAACCCGTTGGTGAAGCTTCTTAATGAAATCTTCTATCGTTTTGCCTTTTGTACTAGATTAAACAGCTTTGGGGCAGGGGTGAGAGATTCAAAGGAGTTTGCGGATTAAACCCATAAACAACTTCAAATGGAGACAATTTAGTTGCCGAATGTTTTGCATGATTGTAAGCGAATGATAAGAGAACTTTTTCATGGTTTTCTAATCAAATCCTAAAGTATCTTTTGTTGTCGTAATACTTCAGGAGTCAATCCAAATTGGGGTGGTGAAAGGTACCAAGAATACAAGAATTCAAGTAAAGCTAAGCAGAATTCGGGTTAAATGGGGGAACAATCCTATGAAAATTACTTGCAGTGATTATACAGCCACGAAAACTATTTTAAAATCCCTTCTGAAGGGTTATACAACTACTAGAGGACTTCTAAACGATTAAACAACCGATCTACTAATTTTATAAAATCAAAATCTAAAATCGGATAAACTAGACAATTTTTAAGTAAGTGACAAGATTTTCAAAAACTATTTCTAAAAATCTAACGACTACCAACTCAATACCAAACAGTAAAATGAGACTCTAGGCAATTTCTTAAATACTAAAAATAGTAAAAACGCAATTTTACAAAATTAGAAGACTCTATTGCATTATTAAGCTATCTAGGAGAAATTTAGGGAAAATAATTAACTTTGAACAAAAGGAAAATGGTTTTTGGTTTTCGAAAATTTAAAACAGATTCAAGGTTGGGATTCATTCTTAGGGAGGTTGAAAATTCGAACTTGGGGTTTTGAAAACATAATTTTACACAATTTAGTGCTATCTCTAAGCCTTAAGAAGCTATACTAGATTTACCCATGATGTGTGGTGTAAATCCTTTCTTCACCCTTTCCTCCTAACCCATGATGTTTGGTGGAAAGATAGGGTGAAGAACATTAAGCTTGGATCTTAAAAGATGGCTTAACTAGCTCCCTAAGCATCCATGGCATTTGGGAAAGGATGAGCTAGTCTCTTGGATTTGGTTTTAAGGGATTTCCTAAGTCTTGTTAGGATAAGGAAATCCCTAAGATTAAAGAGATCTCCATTGAGAATCTCTAGACTTTAAAACCCCCAAATCCAAGAAGAGAATTAGATGAAGAACAAGAAAAGACCCAAGATTGTAGTCTTCAACCCCCTTAATCATCCCAACCCCAAACCTTAGTGATTTACTCACTAATCATGTTCTTACCTCTCTTAAACATTAGTTTAGAGCTGTTGAACATGCTTGGTTTTTGCAAGAAGAAAGATTAGACTTAAGTGAAAAACGAAAATACTTGATTCAAAATGAAAATAAAGGTTTTTAACACAAGTACAAGCAAGAACACTCAAGAACAAGAACAAGTAAGAACAAGCAAGAACAAGGAAGAGCATACAAAAACTACAATAATTTTTTCTTCTTTCTCTCTCTCCCGCTGGTTGTATGCAAAAGTGATTATCTCCTCAGTCATAATACACCAATGTCATGATAAGTGGTTATACACCAAAAGTCCTCCTCTCTTTTTGTCATAAGGAAAATTATGAGAGCTTGTCCCCTCCCTAAAACATGGCTTCATGTCTTCTAGGAGACTTTGAAACCAAAGTGGTCCCCACAATAGAAGACAACAAGTAGCCTTTGGGAAATAATTGGCACGCCTGGTTTAGGAAATCGAGTTGGATTGGTCGATCTTCTACTCGATCTTGACTCGGTTCGGGTTGGCCGATCGATGTTGGAGTCGATCTCTGCTCCTTTTTTTGTCCAAGTTTTCCTTTGATTCCCGTCAACTCCTAGGCTCTTCTTTCATCTTCTTGTCAATGCTCAGCATCCATCACAGCTCCAAGTACACCAAATAACCTGAAAATGATGCAAATATGCAAGAAATATGTAAATGCTAATGCAAAGTGTTCTAGGACTTAAGATGAGATAAATGATGCAAAGTAGCCTATTCTGAATGATATATGCATGAAAACCTATTCTAAATGCATGCTAAATATGCAAAATATATGAGTATATCAGCGAACTCAATATAAGGTATGCATGCTAGCCAATTATTTAAATTCGGACCCACCGTAGCTCTCAACAGCGTAGAGTGTACAATTTATTACTTCAGTCTGACCATCGGTTTGAGGGTGGCAAGTCGTTGAGAAGAGTAGCTTTGTTCCAAGCTTACTCCACAATGTTTTCTAGAAGTAACTTAAGAATTTTGTATCACGATCTGATACAATGGTTTTGGGTACTCCATGTAACTTTACTACATCTTTAAAGAAGAGATCATCAGTCTGAGTTGCGTCGTTGGTCTTGTTACATGGTATGAAATGGGCCATCTTCAAGAATCTGTCCACAACTACAAAGATGGAGTCTTTGTTGTTGATCTTTGGTAAACCTAAAACAAAGTCCATAGAGATATCTACCCAAGGTAGGTTAGGAATAGGCAAAAGTATGTATAAACCGTAAGGATATAACCTGGATTTGGCCCTTAGACAGGTGATGCACTTGGCACATAACCTCTCTACGTCTCTATTCATGTGAGGCCAATAGTAATGCTCCATCAAAATACTCAAGGTTTTATCCCTGCCGAAGTGCCCCATGAGTCCTCCTCCATGTTCCTCTCTGATCAGTAGTTCCCTCATTGATCCTTGGGGAATACAAATCCTTCTCTCCTTAAATAAGAACCCTTCTTGTTGATAGAAAACGCCAAAGGAAGCTTGGATTGTTGCTTTATACACGTCTTGAAAGTCTGGGTCATCTTTATAAAGATCTTTGATGTGCTCAAACCCCATAATCTTAGCCTCCATTGTAGCAATCAAAGTGTATCTCCTTGACAAGGCGTCATCTACAATATTTTCTTTTCCCTTCTTGTACTTAATCACATAGGGAAAGGTCTCCACGAATTCAAGCCATTTGGCGTGTCTTCTCTTGAGTGTAGTCTGACCTCTCAAGTGCTTAAGTGTCTCATGGTCTGTGTAAATAACAAACTCTTTTGATAATAGATAATGTTGCCAAGTTTCAAGAGACCTTACTAACGCATAGAGCTCTTTTTTATAGGTGGGGTAATTAAGGGAAGCTCCACTGAGTTTTTCACTGAAGTAAGCCATTGGTTTCCCTCTTTGAGTTAACACGGCTATTCCTGTACCAAAAGCATCACATTCAATCTCAAAAGTATGTTCAAAGTTTGGTAATACCAGAACAGGCACATGGGTTAAGCTGTCTTTGAGCTTGTTGAATGCATCTTCTTGTGCTTGTTCCCATTTGAAAGCCACATACTTCTTGATAACCGAAGTATGTGGGGCAGCAATGGTACTGAAATCTTTTACAAATCTTCTGTAGAAGCTGGCCAGTCCATGAAAGCTCCTAACATGCCCAATGCTGGATATGGCATGGGCCAGTCTTGTATGGCCTTTAACTTCTCCTTATCGTTCTTTAAACCCTATGAACTTACAATGAATCCTAGAAACACAACTTGATCAGTGCAAAAGATGCATTTCTTTATGTTTGCATACAGGTTTTCAGTCCTTAGGGTCTCAAGTACTTGTTCAAGGTGGTGTAAGTGATCAGCAAGGCAAGTACTATAGATAAGTATATCATCAAAATATACTACTACAAACTTACAGATGTATGTCCTTAGGATGTGCTTCATGAATCTCATGAATGTGCTTGGCGCGTTTGTAAGACCAAATGGCATGACTAGCCATTCGTATAGTCCTCACTTTGTCTTAAACGCGGTCTTCCACTCATCTCCTTCTTTTCATTCTCACTTGATGGTATCCACTCCTTAGATCGATCTTTGAGAAGATTGTATCCATTGAGCTCATCTAACATGTCATCAAATCGTGGAATAGGGTGGCAGTATTTGATGGTGATGTTGTTGATTGCTCGGCAGTTTACACACATCTTCCATGAATTGTCCTTCTTAGGTACTAGCAGTACAAGAACGGCGCAAGGACTTAAGCTTTCTCTGATGTATCATTTAGACATCAATTCTTGTACTTGATTTTCCAGTTCCTTTGCCTCCTCTGGATTGACTCTATAGGCAGCTCGGTTTAGTAGTGGATCACTAGGTACTAGATTGATTTGATGCTCTATTCCTCTGACCGGTGGTAAGCCTGCTGGGATGTCGTCTGGAAACATATCTCCATACTTGTCAAGAAGCTCACGAATGGCAGCTGGTAAGTCTTGTTGTTCTTGTCCTGAAAACAACTCTTCTTTCAAAATCATTAGTAGCACCTTTTCTTGTAAGTCAAGTGATTTTAAAACAACATTAGGTGTTACATAGAGGTTAGTCTTACTTACCTTTGCTCCATTAGCCATAGATTTATGCATCTCATGTACTTCTTGAGGGGTAAGAGGCGACAGGTTGTGCTTCTTATGGTTGTGCGTGAAGCTATAGAAGTTGGTTAGACCATTGTGTAGAGTCTCATTATCAAACTGTCACGGTCTTCCCAAGAGTAGATGATCAGCTTGCATAGGGACAACATCACACACTACTTGGTCTGCATACTTTCCAATGTGAAAAGCGACAGTAACTTGCTCGACTATCTTAAGCTCAGTATCGTCATTCAACCACTTGAGTTTGTAAGGCTTCGGGTGCTTAGTTCTTTGCAGACCTAGCTTGTCAACCAAGTACTTACTTGCAACATTAATACACGAACCACCATCTATTATTAAACTACATACCTTGGAGTTAATGGTGCAGCGTGAATGGAAGATATTTTTCCCTTTGAATGGTCTCTAGCACAAAGAGAAGACTTAGAGCTCGCCTCACAACTAGGAGCTCGCCTGATTCAGGATAGTTAACAATGTCTTCTTCAGAGTCCCCGGCTTCCTCCTCTGCCTCGTCTTGGGATTCATAATCACCATTAGCCTTTAAGATCATAACTTTCCTTGCATAGTGTCATTTCCCTTGACACTTAAAGCATATAATGTCTCTCGCTCTCGGATTAGAAGCTTTACTAGCTTCTGGTCTAGATCCTCGAGCAGTCTCTGGTGCTGGTTTCCTGAACCCTGAATCCACTTCAATAGACTTTCCCTTGTCCATAGTCCTCTGAGGTGGTGGATTCCAAGCGGTCTTGCTTTGACTTGTAGTAGCCACTTTCCTCTTGATGTGCTACTCGGCTTGAACAGTTAGGTGAGAGAGCTCGTCCATATCATGGTAGATCCGCCTCTCTATCTTTCTGGCTATTCTGTCTTGTAGACCATCAATGAACTGCGCCATCAAATCCTCTTCCCGTTCCTCAATCTCCAACCGATTCTTAAGAGACTCAAACTCGTCATAGAAATCCTCTAAAGACTTGTTTCCTTGAGCAAGCTTTTGAAATCTCTTTTGTAGGTCTCGGTGGTAATAAGAAGGTACGTATCACTTCCTCAAACTAAATCTCATGTCTTCCCATCTGTAGATTTGACCGTGTCTGTGCCTTCTCCTCTCAGACACGTCTTTGTCCCACTAAGCTAAAGCATTATCGGTGAGTTGTTCAGCAGCTAGGGATACTTTCCTGGCTTCAGAGTAGTTGTAGTACACGAAAATGTATTTCATGCGCTTCTCCCAATCTAGATAAGCATCGGGTTCACCTTTCCAGCAAAGGTTGGGGATGTAAGCTTAATGTCTTTGCCTCCTTCCCTTTCTCTTTCCTCTCTTTGGTCTCTGCCTTGATAATTCTGACCTCTAGGGTGGTGATTGTAGCCTGCAGGGGCATAGTGATCATCTTCCAGGTCTGGCATTTCATCCTCTTCATCCTGGTGTGCTCTCTGATTTGCTCTCTGAGCATTGGCACCTCGGATGGGATCTCTGCGCACAGGAGTAGGCGGCTGTGCAGGAGCAGGCGGTTGTGGTGGCTGTCCAATGCAGTCCACACGCTCTCCTAGTGCAGCTTGGCCGTTAGTCAGCTGAGTAAGGCTAGCTTGAATACCAGCAAGTATCCTGGTGAAGCCAGCTTGTGCAATAGCTTCTCCCATTGCTTTCTTGTAGTAAGCAAGTAAACAAAAGATCAAGTGCAGAATGTGTGGTACGAAAAGTAAACTGAAATTAGACTCTTAACTAAATGATTCAAATGAAACAGATTAATGCGCTTGGTTTTTTTTTTTTTTTTACTTTAGATGAATGCTGCAACAATGATTTGCAGCTAAACAAGTAGTGAAAGCAAAGAAGTATGAAAGCAGATCAATGGAACGAACCCTAAGCACATCTAATGGATGAAACAGAATGGTTGATGATGCGATAAAAGAGTGCAACAACGATTCAATACAGCAACTAGATCATAAACTAACGCAGAACACAAAAACAACGAACAAAAGCAAGCAGCAACATGATTTTTTTTTTTTGATTTTCTTTCTCTGGAAACCTAAACAAAACTGAAACAATAACTGGAACTAAACAATTTTTATGGCTTTTCTATAGGAGCAAGAACAGAAACAAAGCAAAGCAAACATAAATTTTTTTTATTTTTTTTCTAGGCTTATGAAGAACAAAACGAAAATTGCAGAAACAAAAGAAAATGGATAGATTCACCTGATGCTTTAAACCTAAGCTCTGATACTAGATGATGTAGGAACAAGCGGGCTTGCTCTACAGTGGACGTGGGATAGTGAATCTTCACTGGCCGTACGGACGCTCTTAAAGATCCAATAGAGATGGTGTTGATGGATTAGAACGGAACCTATGGAATGAAAGACGCCACACGGTTTGGTGAATGGAACTGTGATATGTCCTAACTCCAACCTCTCGTGAATTACACACAAGACGAAGGTTTGCACTCAAGCTTCAATGGCTTCTCACGCAAAGAAGAAAGAGAGCGACTGCGTTTCTTTAGAAACAAAAAAACTCTCGTTTTATTGATTAGGGTAAAAAGCATGACTACAAGGTTGAGAAGGGATTTTAATAAATAGTTCAGCAGCCGTGGTCTTCAAGGACCAAAAAAAGAAAGAACTCAGCGCCTAATACATAGTCTAAGAAATGTAAATAAAAGAAAAGGCAAAGTTCTTAAACTAAGTGTTTAATAAAAAATAATAAACGGAAAAACTCATAAACGAAAAACTCCGGCAAAACAAACAAGAAACTCGTGATTAATAATGTGACACCCGCCTCTTACGTAACCAAGACGGCATGTTTAAGTGCATTAACTTCTACCACAAGAAACCATTTGCTAGTTCAATTCCACTTTATTCCCAAGGATCGTATCGAAAACGTCTTACATAGACCATTTAACTTAAACATCAAATCAGAAAGATAATAACAACGTTTTTGAAATAAATAGCGAATAATAAAATAAAACCCGTGTCTTCTCAAAACCATCACCAAGCCGAATAACTATTCCTGTAAGCCAGCGCGCTCACCTGCAAAGAAGAGGGATGAGTAATTTGGATTACCCTGTGAGTGCAGGTCCTAGGGACCCACGATATACATCTCGCACATGCATAACCATTCCATATGAAAGTCCTAAGCTAATACACACAGAAAATCACGTCCGAAGACACTCACAGATCAAGAAATGACATTTTAGACCTAACTGGTGCATCTACGCCCTTTACCCGCGCATACCTCGTGGTATATAGCGGCACAACACGCTGTCTGTCCTCACGACGCAGGGCTCGTCAAGCCACAGACGATGGACTATGGTGTGCCACACGCCTTCCATATCCAGCACAGACTCATAACGAAAAAGAATCATCTATCTTACTTATGACATCACACTGGCAAAACCGCCTTAAAAGCGTACAACTTATCCCAACCCCCACAAGTGATTGCCCTCACACAATGCAAACACCCGTAAACACTATTCATAAATCATTCAACCATTTTTTTCATTTAACAACCTATGTTACTAAGTCCATCACTCAACAACAACCATACAACAATTAATAATAAAGTGTTATTAACGCGTTACTAATCCGGTTCAGACAACAATCAAATACGTGTATTCATATAAATACATTAGAAGCTCTTCTTTGAGGACTTCATGATCTAGTAGAATGAGCAAGCTCTCTACCGATGATGTAAGACTCGGTAGTGAGCCTTAAAGCAGGCGGAAGATGGGATCAAGAGGCTGGCTTTCACGCTCTCTCTTCTAGATCAGTGGATGGCGATGGTAGAACAAAGGCTTGAATCCACAAGTCTTTGAGCCGAACAGTGTCAAACATGCTGGCTTTCACGCTCTCTCTTGTTGGACGATTTGTGGGGAAGTGATGGTGGATCGAATGGCACCACAGAAGGATGGATGACCTCTGATACTGCACAAGCACTTAGGCTTGGTGAATCACTCACGCAAGAACACAAGCAAGTAAGAACAAGCGGCGGCTGCGGCTAGGTCTTAGAAGAAAGTTCGTCTCTTTATTGATAATCAAAAGGTAACCAAAAATACAATGCTGCAGGGGAGCTTTATAAACAGCTCGTCAGCTAGTCCTAAGGCCGAAATCATAAAGCAAAACGACAACAAAGAAAAGGCAAAAAGAAACAAAACGCAAAAGGCAAAATTACATGAAAATGGAAAGTTCACTTAAACTAAAAGAAAATAAAAACTAAGCCTATTCTGTGTGGCCTTCTTCTGGGGCTCGAACCCTGTTCTCTTGGACGTGCTAAGAACCTCTTGGACAAGTCAGATTAGTTGCACAAATTGTATAAACTGAGTATACCTTGTTTTGGCGCGCAATGACTGGAAATGCTTTCTTGGCAGTTGTGTCTGGTCCTGGTCCGTTCCATGCCTGCTTCTTGATGATTCCATCTTCTTGATTTCCAGTGAAGTCGAGATGATAGCAATCTTCAAGTGTCTTCCCGTGGTTAGCTTCCAGAACGTCGTCTTGCTCCATTTGCTCTCTCTCGGCTTCACGACTTGTTTTCGCGGTAACTTGAGGCTGGGAAGTGATCTCCACGAGATTCTTGCTGTTTTGGACTCCATTACCTGCCAATTTGTACGAGGCTGGTCTTCCTTGAGGCTCAACCTTGCAAAATCCTCCAATATGTCTATATTGGGTGCTTTGGAGCTTTCTTTGAGGTTGGTTGATGGTGGCGGTGTTGTGAATGCGACTCCGAGTTCCATAGTGTTCAGAAGGGTCTCCACAGCTGCATTGAACCCTTCTCTAAGCCTCCTGGTCTTGGACCGCGTCATTGGTGTCGGCTTGAGCACCGGTACATGCTCGGTACTCTCGGCTGGGTCGATGTCCTCATCATTCCCTCCCTCTTCCGAAGGTTTTGTCCTCAAAACTGATTCATCTGCATCATAAGGGGAGAGATCAGTGACATTAAAGCTATGGGAAATGTTTAACTCACCTGGCAGCTCCAAGCGGTATGCATTGTCATTGATCTTCTCTAGCACTTTGAATGGACCGTCTCCTCTCGGTGCAAGCTTGGAACTCCTTTGGCATGGAAACCTCTCTGGTCTCATATGTAGCCAGACCCATTCTCCTGGTTCGAATGTCAAAGCCTTGCGTCCCTTATCAGCTTGCTTCTTGTATCCCTCGGTCTTCTTTAGAATGTTCTCGCTGGCCTTCTCATGTAGTTTCTTAACAAACTCTCCTTTCATGAGGCCATCTAAATTAACTTGCTCAACTTGTGGGATTGGCGAGAGATCAAGAGGGGTTAGTGGATTAAAACCATAAACTATTTCAAATGGAGACATCTTAGTAGCAGAATGAGTGGCATGATTATAAGCGAATTCAATGAATGGCAAACAATCTAACCAAGTTTTTAATTTTCTACCAAGTGTAACTCTAAGTAAAGCAGAAAGTGTACGGTTTACCACTTCATTTTGTCCATCCGTTTGTGGATGATAAGTTGTAGAGAATTGAAGCTTAGTACCAAGCTTTCTCCACAAGGTTCTCCAAAAGTGGCTTAAGAACTTTGTGTCTCGGTCAGAGATAATAGTTCTTGTTACTCCATTCAAACGTACCACTTCTTTAAAGAACAGATCGGCGGTTTGTGTGTCATCATTGGTTTTGTCACAGGGTATGAAGTGTGCCATCTTTGAAAATCGATCCACAACAACAAAGATATAATCCTTGTGTCTGATTTTAGGTAAACCTAGCACGAAATCCATAGAAATATCCACTCATGGTGCGTTAGGGATAGGTAAAGGTAGATAAAGTCCATGAGGATGTAACCTGGATTTGGCTTTGTGGCATGTGACGCATCGTGAGCAATGTCTCTCCACGTCTTTCTTGAGATGCGGCCAATAGAAGTGATCAAACACTACGGCCAGTGTCTTGTCCACGCCGAAGTGACCCATAAGACCTCCACCATGTGCTTCCTTGAGTATCAAGTCTCTCATTGAACTCTGAGGAATGCATAAGCGTTTGTCCTTGAGATGATCATTGAGGTTCTTGCTATAAATGAGTATATCATCGAAATAGACAACTACTGATATAAGCACGTAGAACCTGGTTCATGAGACGCATGAATGTACTTGGGGCATTGGTCAGGCCGAATGGCATGACAAGCCACTCGTACAAGCCTTGCTTGGTCTTGAATGCGGTTTTCCACTCGTCTCCCTCTCGCATTCTGACCTGATGGTACCCACTCTTTAGATCGACCTTTGAGAAAATGGTAAAACCACTTAGTTCGTCCAGCATGTCCTCTAGCCGCGGTATGGGATGTCGGTACTTGATCGTGATGTTGTTTATAGCTCGGCAGTCTACGCACATCCTCCATGTACCGTCTTTCTTCGGAACTAGAAGCACTGGTACGACACAAGGGCTGAGACTCTCTCGGATATAGCCTTTGTCCATTAAGTCTCTCACTTGCTTCTATAGCTCCTTAGTCTCCTCCGGATTCATCCTGTACGCCGGTTTGTTAGGCAAAGCCGAGCCGGGAACAAGATCAATCTGGTACTCTATGCCTCGGATTGGTGGCAATCCGGATGGTATCTCTTCTGGAAACACGTCTTTGAATCAGTTTAGAACAGCT
Organism: Alliaria petiolata; assembly: GCA_020283515.1. Taxonomy (NCBI): domain Eukaryota; kingdom Viridiplantae; phylum Streptophyta; class Magnoliopsida; order Brassicales; family Brassicaceae; genus Alliaria; species Alliaria petiolata. The sequence goes on from JAHZTW010000042.1 coordinate 629,921, forward strand.
AGGACCTCAGCAGGAAGCTCTAACTCGACGTTTTCTGAGCTTAGACAGACTTTAAACAGCATTAGTAGCACGGTGCCCTTGATATAAAGGGTCTTATGAATCATATTTGTAGATAAATAAAGGTTAGACTTACTTACCTCGGCCTCCTTTCTCATTCGGAATTGTAACTCATGGACCTCGGATGGAGTGAGAGGTGCAATGTTATACTTCTTGTCCTTGTACGTGAATGAGTAATGGTTGGTACGACCATGGTGGTGGGAAGCACGGTCGAACTGCCACGGTCTACCAAGAAGTATGTGTCCGGCTTGCATAGGTACCATGTCACAAGTGACTTGGTCCTGGTACTTGCCCACGTTGAATGGCACAGAAACTTGTTCCACGATCTTTAGCTCCGTTTGATCGTTCAGCCACCGAAGCTTGTATGGTCTCGGATGCTTAGTCTTTTCAAGCTCTAACTTATTCGAAATATACTTGCTAGCCACGTTAGTACAAGAACCACCATCTATAATCAAGTTACATATCTTTCCTTGGATGGTACATCTTGTATGAAAGATGTTTTCTCTTTGTACTTTCTCCTCGGGGTTGATGAGAACGCTTAGTACTCTCCTGGTTACGAGCATCTCGCCGGTGTCAGGGTACTGAATGTCATCACCGTGATCACTAGCATCGTCATCTTCCTCGTCTTGAGACTCATAGTCTCCACTTGGTGTGAGAATCATCACACGCTGGTTTGGACATTCTCTTGCCATGTGCCCTCTGCCTTGACACTTAAAACAAGTTATGTCACTAGTCCTTTGATTAGTACTAGGGAACTTACCTTGCTCTGGTCGGTTGAACTTAGGAGGCTCGGTGTTTTTCCCTTTGAATCGTGAATCAATCTCCACGGCCTTGCCTTTGTCTAGGGGTCTAGAACTACTTGAGGCCCGCGGTTGAGATGATTTGTTGCGGCTGGTGAGGGATGTCTTGCGTTTGATCTGCTGCTCCACTTGTACATAAAGGTGTAATAGCTCATGCATTCCACTATACTGGAGTCGCTCCACCTTTCTTGCAATCCTCTCTTGCAAGCCGTCTATGAATTGAGCCATCAAGGCTTCCTCGGATTCTTCTAACTCCAATGAGTTCATCAGCTTCTCAAACTCCTCAAAATATTCATCAACGCTCTTGGTTCCGTGAGATAGCTTACGAAAACGTTTCTGTAAGTCTCTATGATAATGTTCAGGGACATACATTTGTCTTAGAAGGAATTTCATGTCACTCCAGGTGGCTACTGGTCCAAAACGTTGCCTTCTCCTCTCGGCTACGTTTCTGTCCCACCATGCAAGTGCATTCTCGGTAAGGTTGGCCACAGCTACAGCCACTCTCTTGCGCTCCACGTACCCATAGCATTCAAAGATATGCTCTAGGCGTCTCTCCCAATCCAGGTACACTTCTGGATTTGATTTCCCTGCAAAAGTAGGAGGTGTTAGCTTAAGCTCATGATTCTGCTCACGGAAATCTACTTCCCTGGCAGGATTTCTCCTTAGAGGATCTTGTCTCCTCTGGTGGTGGTGGATGAGAGGATCCTGGACGTCATCTTCTAGGTCTGGCATGTCTTCCTCTTCCGGGCCGTTCTGATGTATTGGCTCTCCTCGGACTGGGGCTCTCCTTGGCGGGGCCTCCATTTGGCCAATCCTATCGCCAAACTCCTGCCGCATGGTGCCCATTTGCTGGCCCATGTTTCTCAGCTCCTCCCTCATTGCTGTCATCATCTGTAGCATGGCGTCCTGTGGAACTCCTTCTCCGTCAGTCATGGCGTCCTTGGCGTTGCTGAACCTAGCAAGACTCAACAAATGGATCAAAGGTACCACAGAAAACCGAAGGAAGCAAAACCACTCAAACGACGATTACTAGCTAAGTAAACAATCACGCAGAAGCAACAACTGTTTTCAACAAACTAGCTAAACAAACAAGAACTTAAACAAGGCAGATTCACTAGATGCTTAAACAGTCAGGTGACAATACCAAACGCTAGACAAAACTAGCTAATCAACCGCATAACACTTTTTATGATTTTAGGGTTTTATGAAAACAACTTAAGCAAAACTAGCAAGCAAAACAAATTCAATTTTTTTGGGGTTTTTATCTTAATGAAACAAAACAGAAACAGAAAACGAAACGAACAAGCAATGAAACGAAAGGATAGGGGTAAGAAAAACCAAAGGCATAACCTTTGGCTCTGATACCAAAATGATGTAAGACTCGGTAGTGAGCCTTAAGGCATGCGGAAGATGGGATCTAGAGGCTGGCTTTCACGCTCTCTCTTCTAGATCAGTGGATGGTGATGGTAGAACAAAGGCTTGAATCCACAAGTCTTTGAGCCTAATGGTGTCAAACAAGCTGGCTTTCACGCTCTCTCTTGTTGGACGATTTGTGGGGAAATGATGGTGGATCGAATGGCACCACAGAGGGATGGATGACCTCTGATACTGCACAAGCACTTGGCCTTGGTGAATCACTCACGCAAGAACACAAGCAAGTAAGAACAAGCGGCGGCTGCGGCTAGGTCTTAGAAGAAAGTTCGTCTCTTTATTGATAATCAAAAGGTAACCAAAAATACAATGCTGCAGGGGAGCTTTATAAACAGCTCGTCAGCTAGCCCTAAGGCCGAAATCATAAAGCAAAACGACAACAAAGAAAAGGCAAAAAGAAACAAAACGCAAAAGGCAAAATTACATGAAAATGGAAAGTTCACTTAAACTAAAAGAAAATAAAAACTAAGCCTATTCTGTGTGGCCTTCTTCTGGGGCTCGAACCCGGCTCTCTTGGACGTGCTAAGAACCACTGGGACAAGTCAGATTAGTTGCACAAATTGTATAAACTGAGTATACCTGGTTTTGGCGCGCAATGACTGGAAATGCTTTCTTGGCAGTTGTGTCTGGTCCTGGTCCGTTCCATGCCGGCTTCTTGATGATTCCATCTTCATGATGTCCAGTGAAGTCGAGATGATAGCAATCTTCAAGTGTCTTCCCGTGGTTAGCTTCCAGAACGCCTTCTTGCTTCATTTGCTCTCTCTCGGCTTCACGACTTGTTTTCGCGGTAACTTGAGGCTGGGAAGTGATCTCCACGAGATTCTTGCTGTTTTGGACTCCATTACCTGCCAAGTAATCAGATGTACCATGGTTTGTACTAGGCTGGTCTTCCTTGAGGCTCAACCTTGCAAAATCCTCCAATATGTCTATATCAGGTGCTTTGGAGCTTTCTTTGAGGTTGGTTGATGGTGGCGGTGTTGTGAATGCGGCTCCGAGTTCCATAGTGTTAAGAAGGGTCTCCACAGCTGCATTGAACCCTTCTCTAAGCCTCCTGGTCTTGGACCGCGTCATTGGTGTCGACTTGAGCACCGGTACATGCTCGGTACTCTCGGCAACAAGTCGAATTCTTCTCTCAAGCTCTTTATGCATGAATGTGTTCTTAGATCTTGTCTCATGGTCGGTACAGTGAGAGTGCCTTCCTCCTCAACTAAGCTTGCATTGATGTCCTCATCAACGATAATATTCGGTTCCAAAATTTTCTTACTCGATTTAGAAGATTCAAAGATAAAACGCTCATTTCGCACTTCAAAATGTGTTAGTTAATCATTTATGGGAATATTCAAATGAGGATGCTTAAATTAAAATCTATTTTGTTTTATTATTTTTATGTAGTGTAATGTGTTTTTATTTATATTATAATAATTAAATTTCAAAAATATCATAATTTATAGAAATTATGAAAGAAATTAATTAAATAGGTCAATTTATAAATTTTTAAGAAAACGTGTATAATTAGCGGTTAATAATAAAATAGAAAAATTAAGAATATACTGTACTTAAAATATTTCTTTTGAAATGGAAAATGAAATTATGCATTGGAGATAAATCCAATTGCATTCTGCAATAAAAATTTCAATTATACATTGGAGATGCTCTAAGATCAGCACTCTTGAGTTGAGAATATGAACAATTTCGCTGTGAAGGCGTGATGATGGAATATAAGTTGAATGGTTGAATGATATCACATAAGCTTGTGGAAGAACTTCAAGATATCGAACTCAATTCCTTTAGATATACGTACCAAAGAGATTAAGGGTTTTGCTGGATATACACACCAACAAAATGACCTTCTTTAGAAAGGATTTTTTGATAAAAAGAACTGTAGGTTTCTCAAACTGATTACAAAAGAATATAAAGAAGAAAACAACTCTTCATGCAAACTGTTTTGAAAATAACAAAGCAATAACCCTAAGTGTATAATGACCCTTGATCTTCTACTTCCTTCGGCCGAAAATTATCTCTTGTTGGGCCTGGGCCATGATCAACAAAATGGATAGTTAGAATGTGATTTATTTGTCTCATTAAGCATATCTCTTTGGAAAACACATTGGGACAAAACCAAAGAGAAGGGAAAAAAGTGCAAATATGTCACATGCCCATTTGTTAATCTTGTTGAGCCTGTAATGAAACCAATGAGGTTCGAATAACATCTTCTCCATCCTTGCTCAAGGGATTTGATCGACTCCAAATGTGATTGAGTATCCCTCCAATAGCTTTGTTGAATTACTTAACTCTAGAAAGAGTCATTGGTCCATCTGGTGCAGCTAAAACTCCCAGGCTACAAGCTCATCTTCAGCTACAAGATCTGGTTCAAGCTCCATGTCCTTAGTGCTTTCCATGATCATATCATCTTGAACCATTTTTGTTTCACTGCTTTTATTTCGTTTATGCAATTCTCTTCATCTATAATTATTTCTTGTGTAACCATGTTCGAGTAGTTCATTTGTTGGGTTTAAGGTTTTTTAAAAGGGGATTCACGAATTAATTATTAGGTGCTAGATTAGGGTTTATCTTTAGAGTTCTTCATCTAATTTGTGTTTAATGCATGTAGCTTGATTGACAACCTAGCTATTGTGATTAGGTTAATTTACACATCGAAAGTGTTGTTAAATTCCCCGCACTTATTTAGATTAGCAAATATCTAAGGCGATTTGTGAACTTATTGAACTAGGTTGTTTAGACACATAGAAAACAAACAGAAGTTTAGTAATCTAAGTTGCTAGATTTTGTGATTTATACTACCGGAGTAGGTTAGTCTCGGTTCGAGTTCTATAACAATCTATCGATTTTCTCAGTTTAACTATCATGTATAATTGATCCATGATACCTTGTGAACCCCCTAATGCCCAAACCTTTCTCATATTGATTTGATCTCGTTATTTACTCACTTATTTACTATTTTGTCAATATTCACAACCACCCAAACAAACTCCCATATTTTTCATCTTAGCTCAATTCTAATTTCATAAATTCATAGTGCAGTACATGGTCTTCAGTGGATCGACCCATAAGTATTACAACGCACATCTGTGCACTTCCAGACACGTAGGGTTAAATTAAAACCTAAGAGCAGCTCCAATGGTTAGAAATCATATGAGTTTCTAAAAAAATAAAAATATTAATATTTTAATTGTATAATTATATTTCATTTTTTTAAATCATTAAAATGTTAGTTAAGTGACATGTGGAATGAATAGTTTAAGAACTGGTTCTGAAAACTCTAGTTTAAGAACTTTTTTCATTCTATTTCTTATTTTATTATAATTTTTATTTATTTTAATGATAAGTTTCTTAGATTAGATACTACCATTGTAGCTGCTCTAAGCACTTCAGCCAACGATATTAAAGCATCCGCCAAAGTGTTTTTCCCCCTTGGGATTCTTGTCAGTGTAAAATGATTGAACGAGTAAGAGAGTTCTTGTACTAACCGTACGTAGGCGCTCATCAGTTCATCGTTTGCGTCATACTCACTGCTGAATTGATTTGCGACAAGTTTTGAGTCACAAAACCATCAACTTCTTTGGCTCTGACACCTTGTGCTTGGGATTTTATCGCAATACTCTATAACGAACTCGCTGAGTTCGATTGCACATTTAATCAATCTTCTGCATTGGCTCATCCCATACATGATGGAACATAGTGGTTGTGTCATCATTACGACGATCGTGTGAGACTGAAAATTTCATTTCGAAATGATTCAAGGAGTTTAATTTCATTTCGAAATGATTCAAGACTGCAAAACATTCTTTTAATGCTCGATATGTGAATGAGCTTCGATGGATCTGACCATCACGTTGTCGATGTAAACTTTCATTGTTTTTTCAATCTAATCGAAAAACATTCGGTTTACCAGTCGTTTGTATGTCGCTCCAGCATTTTTTAGCCCAAACATCATGACCTTGTAGCAATAGATACCTTGATCAAAGATGAAAGAAGTTTTTTCTTGGTCCTTAGGGTTCATGAATATTTGAGTGTAACCAGAGAAAGCATCCATAAAGGACAAGAGTTCGTGTCAAGCTGTGGCCTCCTCCAGTTGGTCGATGTGTGGCGGCGGAAAGCTATCTTTTGAGCATGCCTTATTCAGATCAGTGAAATAAACAAACTTTCCACTTTCCATTTTTCTTTTTAACCACCACAGGGTTAGCCATCAATTTAGGGTTGACTCCACGGATTGAACCGCTTTTTAAGAGTCATTCCACTTGGTCATTAATGGATGTCGACCTTTCTGCTCCTAGCTTTTTTTTTTTTTACTGGCTTGAAAGATTCGTGCATGTTGAGTTCGTGAGAAATGATTTCGATTGAAATGTCTGACATATCTTGTGCCATCCATGCAAATGTATTATTGTTCTCTCTTAGAAGGTTAATCAATTCCCCTCCTATATGTTCTTTTAACATTGCATCGATATTAACGCACTTGTCTGGTTCAAATTCGTCAATCAGAACTGGATCCACTTCGTCCTGGACTGGTGGGTCTTAATGGTGAAGTCTTCACTGTTCGGTTTGACTTTGCTCACAAACTTATTCTTAGCTTTAAGCTTATGGCATTTGATTACGGTATGATCTCTGAACCATTGCTTGCTAAATGTGATAATCAAAGTGCCATTAACATATCTAAGAACCTTGTAAAACACTCTACAACTAAGCATATAGACATTCATCATCATTTCATAAGAGAGTTGGTTGAAGATGAACAAGTAGTGATAGAACATGTACCAACTAAGTGTCAACTTGCTGATAATTTCACAAAACCCTTGGACTACAATGTGTTTGTACACTTGCAAAAGTCCATGGGTGTTTGTGATATATAATCTTGTTTGTTGAGTGTCTGTGTTGAAACAGGAGTCTGATGTACAATGTACAGTTGTTTTATTTTCTGTTTTCCTTTTTTCAAATGACTTAAAATGTTTGTGCAAAAACCTCTTGTTGTAAAGTCCTTTGTGGGAAAGAGCTTCCCTTCATGCCCTTCAAGACGACTCTGAATGAATGTGACTGAATGCTCAAGTGGTGAGTAATGAACACAAAACCTTAAAGTGGTTCTTGCAAAAGAAGGGATGAGATTGCAGAAAGGAGCAGTAGGAAAGCATCTCACCTCATACGATGATGCTCATCTTATCAAAAGAAAAAAAAAAAATGAAAAGAGAATGAAGGAGAAAAATCTGGTCTGACGCTAAGAAAAAGTCCTTGATGACTCAGAGGGAGTTCATATCATGATTGAGCCTGCGCTAAAACTCCCATGCATCAGTCACATTCCTCTTCCAAAAGACCAGTCAGCTCTAGAGGAGGGTATGCAAGTGTGAAGACTAACTATAGATGTTAATATAGTTTAATTCCACTTTATTCCCAAGGATCGTATCGAAAACGTCTTAGAGAGACCATTTAACTTAAACATCAAATCCGAATGATAATAAAAACATTTTTGAAATAAATAACGAATAATAAAATTAAACCCGTGTCTTCTCAAAACCATCACCAAGCTGAATGACTATTCCTGTAAGACAGCGCTCTCACCTGCAAAGAAGAGGGATGAGTAATTTGGATTACCCTGTGAGTGCAGGTCCTAGAGACCCACGATATACATCTCGCACATGGAAAACCATTCCAGATGAAAGCCCTAAGCTAATACACACAGATAATCACGTCCGAAGACACTCACAGATCAAGAAATGACATTTTAGACCTAACTGGTGCATCTACACCCTTTACCGGCGCACACCCCATGGCATATAGCGGCACAACAAGCTGTTTGTCCTCACGACGCAGGGCTCGTCAAGCCACAGATGATGGACTATGGTGCGCCACACGCCTTCCATATCCAGCACAGACTCATAACGTAAAAGAATCATCTATCTTACTTATGACATCACACTGGTAAAACCGCCTCAAAAGCCTACAGCTTATCCCAACCCCCACAAGTGATTGCCCTCACACAATGCAAACACCCGCAAACACTATTCATAAATCATTTAACCATTTTTTCATTTAACAACCTATATGACTAAGTCCATCACTCAACAGCAACCATATAACAATTAATAATAAAGTGTTATTAACGCGTCGCTAATCCGGTTAAGACAACAATCAAATACGTGTATTCATATAGATACATCCCAGGTATGCGCGTATTAACAAAAGACTACTCAGACTGAAACGAGTATGAATATACGAGAGATAAATCACAACCAGTCCTCACCTTAGCTTCTTGGATGCAACAAAAGGATGACAAGGCTTAACAGAGACTTGCGTTACTAAACGGATCTGGACAACAACGAAGGAATCAAACATGGCTTAGAACTCAAGCAACCACATCACGATCACAACCCATACGTGAATCAACAACGATAACAAAGACGAGATCTCGCTTATCCGAAGCGATAACAACAACACACCAACGCAACAACAAATCAACGTGGAAATGACAAAGCTTTCAACTGAAGCAACAACAACAATGGCGGATCAACACAACAACTCTCGAAAAACAAAAAGTAACGGAAGAAGCTCGGATCTTCTTACCACGGTGACTTACAGACGATAGTGGCGACTCTGGGCAGATAGTGACGGCGAGCGGCGGCGGTAGAGTTGAGAAGACGACGTGTCCGGATTGGTGCACGCTCGCTTCTCCTCACGGAAATGGCTTGACATGTCTCACGGCGAGTAAGTGACGATGCGACTTCACGTCCAGAGGCTCCGACTAGGTCAGAAACGGCGGTGGCAGAGCTCTCGGAATTTAGACAGAGATTCAGTGCGATCGATGGAACTTGCGGCTCGTGAACGTCTCGGTGCAGCTTTTTAAATGAAGGAGGAAGAAGACGACGTCAATAGGGGTTTGCTCTCCGATTGGGCTTGGCAAATGATTTGGGCCTTGCTTTTATTTCTCAAGCCCAAGATGTCACAAATAATCTGAATGTAAACACTTACATTGCTTTCAAGGCTGAATCCCAACGTGTTTGATGATGGTGAAAACAGTCGCATCTATAGTCCCTTGTAGCATCAGCAAAAATGAGACAGTTTGGTTCTTGACTTGTAGATGGAGTTCTTCTGGTGTCTCTCTAGTGTCCTGATCCCCATGAGTTATCCTCAAGTCTGGAGTCTTTAACATGTAGAGTTCTTGTATCCTCTAGTCTTGGTCTATTTCCCTCTTTAGAAGCTCTTCTTTGAGGGCTTCATGATCTAGTAGAATGAGCAAGCTCTCTACCGACTTGTTGAATTCTTTTCTCAAGCTCTTTATGCCTGAATGTGTCCTTAGATCTTGTCTCATGGTCGGTACAGTGATAGTGCCTTCCTCCTCGGCTAAGCTTGCATTGATGTCCTCATCAACGATAATATTCGGTTTCAAAACTTTCTTTCTCGATTTAGAAAAATCAAAGATAAAACGTTCATTTCGCACTTCAAAATGCGTTAGTTAATCATTTATGGGAATATTCAAATGAGGATGCTTAAACTAAAATCTACTTTGTTTTATTATTTTTATGTAGTGTAATGTGTTTTTATTTATACTAGGAAAAAACCCGCGCGTCAACGCGCGGACAATTAAATTTTTTATTATAAATTTAAAGTTTTTAATACTAATATCTATAAAAAGTTTATAATTTTATATTTTATTACCCACTTAAATTTTTATTTTAACATTTAAATTCTTGTTATTATAAATTTTACTTTAATAGATGAAATCCATTAATTAATTATTAGAAATAATTTTAAATCGTCTTAAACTTCTTATATATTACTCTAAATATTTTATAAGTTCTCTTAACGCATCCATACACCTGTTTTTTTGTTGTTAACCATAAACGTGTTTATCTAATATTTTTCATTGTTTTCTTGATTTTGATAGAAAAATAAAATATGATCACCAAACTAAAACTTCACTATACACAGATTTAAAATCGTGATTCACATCTTTGCAATTTTTTTATTTATTATTCAATATGCATCCTTACCTTATCTACATTTGAATTTTATTGTGAAATATATTTACACAATAAATACAATTTACCATTGGATGTGAATGTTAATTGTGGAATCTGACAGAATGCTAAATCTGGCGAATTACTTTTATGATTTTTACCTGAATATAATGGAATAACTTATAATATAAATGGTAACAGAAGAATTGCAGAATAACTAAAAAATATATTTTAAAATAATTAAAAAATATGACTTAAATGTATAAGTAGATAAAAAAAAATTATTTTAATGTATTATTAATATATTATTGATGTATTAAACAACAGAAAAATGCATAAACAAAATCAAGAACTACAAAAAATAATAAATTAAAAATATATTTATTCGTAGATATATTAATACACTAATAATATCTAACCCATAATAATTGTTTAATTCTTTCTCGTATTGTATGCATATGTGGTCTCCGTTGTTCTCTCTTGTTCTTGTAAAAAACTTGGTTCAATACTTTCTCCATCTTGCTCATTAATTTTTTATTAAATTGATTATAATTAACATGTTTAAAGTTGTAAAAAAAAATAACACATTTAAAACGTCTAATAGTAACTACTCTCATTTTATTTTAAGCATAACAAAGTATGTTTTTCATTTTTATTAACAAATCAAAATTCAATTTTTCAATTTAACAGAAATTATGTTTATTTTTAACCGATTAAACTTATTTAAAAAAATATATCAAAATATTATATATATATATATATATATATATATATATATATGATTAATTAAAAAAAATAGGGGCTTGCTCGATCTTATTACACAAATCATCATTAACTTTATGTGGATAGATTGTTTTTTTTTCTGCAGGAAATCAATAAGTATAACAACAACAAAATTTAGAAATCCAACATATTTTGTCTTTTTCTGTTTTTTTTCTCAATTGCAACTGGTGTATTTTTTTACCTTTTCAGCTGAATTTTATCGTCTATTCTTCAATTCTTCTTTTCCCAGTTACATCCATTTTATTTTTTAATCATAACTTTTTTGTAATATAACTTTTCACTATAACCGCTAATAAAGTTATCTTTTTAATCAATTACTTCATTAAAAGTTGCATCTTTAACAAATTCAATAAATACAATTTAATTACAGTTGTGCTTTTTAATCATAATTCAATAAATACATTTTTTCTGGTAACCTTAATAGAATTGTGTCTTTCTATTATTTGTTATGTACATTTCTACTTATTTTCATTTATTTCGTTAAAAGTTGTATTTTTTTACTATTAATAATAGAGTTATCTTTTTATTATTGTACACTAGGAGAGAACCCGCGCGATGCGCAGATTTTATTTTAAATTAAGTTTTAAATAATTTTTTTTTTTAAATCTATATTTTGACTATTGTTTTTTTTTTAAGAATTTTAATTTTTTTACTTTTTTCTGGATGATCTGTGCAATTTCTTTCATACATTATTTTATGAATCTTTATTTATTCTTTAATTTTCATACTCTTCTTATTTATATATATCTTAATATTATAATAATTTTTATTTTTTTCCATTTATCATTTCATTAAATCCATGTTTTCTATGTTTTAAAATTTTGTATATTTTTGTATCTATTTTTCTTTTTCTTTATTTTATCTCCTTCTCTATATTTTTTTAATATAATTTGTTATCTTCTCGATATTTTATTGAATATTTTATTGTGTCTTAAGATTTTATAGGTTGCAGTTAACTACTCAATTTATTCCATATCATATTTGTTTTGCACTTATACCAAAGTTTAATTAGCGTAATTTATTTGAAAATAGGGATTAAATCACTAAAAAATATAATGATATATTTAAAATTATGTATTATATAATATTAATATATTTCTTATTTTTAAAAATTAGATTAAATTTCATCTACTTATAATAATTTTTAAATAGTTGAAATCAAATTTAGTGGTTTTATGTATAATTAATTGTACAATATTAATATGTATTTATGTTACTTGACATTTAAAAAAAAATATTTTTTCAATTTATTATTTTGTGGATTTATTTATTTATGCTTTGGGGCATACGTTTATAATTGATATACATATAAATTTTAAAAGTGCTTAATTTAATATGTAAAATATATAGACAATATCATAAGTTTTTAGAAAGGGTTGTCAAAAAGTACCCATGATATAATGGGAAAGAACAGTCTTCTTTTATTGAGAGGATTATGAGTTTGAATTCGCATGAATGCAAATAAGAGGATAAAAATATTTTGTTTGGTTAAGATTTAATATAAATAAAATAATTTTTTGAAAATTGAATAATAAATGACACGTAGCATACTCTGAGATGCTGAAGTGGCATGTCATGTAGAGACCCATTAAACTTTCATATAGTAGAAAATAAGGACACTCAAAAAAATATAATAATATATTTAAAATTTTGTGTTATATAAGATTTATAAATTTTTTTTTTTTAAATTAAATTAGAATTTCATCTACTTATAATAATTTTTAAATAGTTGTATTCAAATTTAGTGGTTTTTATGTATAGTTAATTGTACATATGTTAATATTTATTTATGTTACTTAATATTTTAAAAACAAAATTACTTTTTTCAATTTATCATTTTGAGGTTTTTTTTTGTATTTATATGTTTGGTGCATAAGTTTATAATTGATATACATATAAATTTTTTTTTTAAATGTTTATAATTTAATATGTAAAACATACAGACAATATCATACGCTTTTAAAGAGGATTGTCAAAGAGTGCGCATGGCAGAATGAAAAAAACAGTCTTCTTTAATTGAGAGGGTATGGGTTCAAATCCCCATGAACGCAAATAAAAAAATAATAAGATTTTATTTAGTTTAGATTTAATTCAAATAAAATTATTTTAAAAAAAATAAATGTGTAAGTACCAGGTGGCGCTCTCTCACGTGCTGACGTGGCGGAAGCAGGAGAGAGTCATTCTGCTTTTATATAGTAGATTTTTTATTATAACCATTTATTTCATTAAAAATGTCATCTGTTAGCGATTACGTATTTTCAATTCTATTAATTTTGTTTTGTTTTTAACACTTATGTTTTTCCTTCCAAATTGATACGAGTAAGATAAAAAGTACTCGTCGCGAGTTTTTCAAACATACAAATTCTCTATAGTGACATGTATGATTTTCATAAGTCCAATCTCTTTCTTTTCTTAATTGAGACTATGTCTCTATTAAATAAATAGAAAACCATATGTGCTTCTCAATTGCTCGAGAATACAAATACCATTGTATACAAATCATGTTATTTAATTATTGTTTCTCTACGAGAAAATGACACAATGTTTACGAGAGGAAGGACTATTATCTAAAGTTAACATTTTTTAATAGGAGAGAAATTTATTTATATACAATAACAAACCCACATATAGTTTTAAGTATGGATGAGTTCATTTAGACAAATACATCTGCTTCCTTAACGGTATGGCAACGATATGACAGGTCTCAAAACGCAATGGTAGATTTGAGAAGAAAAAAAATGCAATGGTAGATATCATATGGATCCAGAAACCAAGAGATGGTCAAGACTAAACAAAGCAGTGATGGTATTTACTGTCTACCAACCAGTTATGCGGGAATTTTTGCACGAGCAATCCACAACTTTCGATGGAAACAGATGGGGATACAACAACCTTTACCTCGTGTCTAGAGTAATCAAGATATTAGGTAACAAATCTAAATACAAACTCACAATATTTCCGCTTGGTGCTTTTTATCCAGTGAATTGGCTTAAGATCTCAAGACTTTTCCAGAAACCCACAGCCACAAGAGAAGCAAAATGGGTAGACAAGACGGTACAAGATATGATGATCAAAGGGAGTTACATGATACATTAATGAGAGACCCCAGTCTGGCTATCTTAGTTGAGAGTGGTCCTAACGCGTTTTAACAACTTTTTAAAAATATAACTAACTAGTAAATACGCATTCAATGTCCAAAGCGAAAACTCAAGCGTAGTAACAATAAAAATCAAGTTTAAACTTAACAATAAAATTAATTGAAATATCTTTTAAAAGTTTTAAATAAAACCAAAGCGCCCTTTTTGTTCCCGAAAATAGCACCGCTCCGACTTCAACTCAAGTCTACTCACGTGAAAAAGGAAGAGAGGGGTGAGTAACAAGTTACTCAGTGAAACGATCATACCTGCCTACTTGATCTATACGAAGCATTAAACATAACCACAAATGCATCTACTCAACCTAGCGATTAGACAAACATGAATCAACAGGCAAACACAAGTCCAGAGAAAACCTATCAACCAAGTTCCCACTCACGAGAACCTCACACTTTTAAATCTAGCTACTCGTCAGCCAAAATCTCACAGGCCCGTCAGCCCCTGTATTGGCTACACTTCCTTTGTGTGCAGTCCAACCATGGTCTCACTTCGCGCAACGTCCTTCATGACGACCAGCAAACAATCCGTACATAGGACGGAATCAATCATACGCTCTAGTGCGCCTATTCTAACACCAATCAACAATTCAAGCATCCGTTCTCAATCATCATTCATGTTCGTTTTAATTATCAATCAATCTCTAATATCTAGGTTCATCACATCCATACTTAGCTAAGTCTCACACCACTTATGGATACACAAGTCCCGCCTCACCTTTGCGTTCGGTTGAAAATGGGAATGCGGTTAATGCGGTTGATGGTTGAAAACTGCGATAAAAAGACTTTCCGGAATTAGAAACTTTCCTAAAATGGAAACCTTCCTAAAATAGAAAGTTTCCAAAAATAGAACTTCTCTAAATTAGAACATTCCGAATTAAGTCTAGGGTTTTCAAATTAGGGTTTTCAGATTAGGTTTATTGGATTAGGGTTTTCGTTCAACTTGCTCAACAAGAAAACTCAGATCTAGGGTTTCTGGATTTGACAGACTTGACGATTTCTTGGCCGTAAAGCAATCGAAATAACTTTTGGGGTTTACCTCGGCTAGGGTATCGGCCAATTGCCGCGGTAAGATGGCTGGATGGGATTTCCAATGATATACTTCACGGCGGCTGGATCGATCTGGTTCGCCGGGAAATGGGCCAGCAAATGGGCACCATGCGCCAGGAGTTCGGCGCCAGGATCGACCGGATAGAGGTTCCACCGAAGAGAGCCCCGGTCAGAGGATAACCCATGCATCAGAACGGCCAGGAACAAGAGATGCCGGACTTGGACGATGATGTCCAGGACCCTCTCATTCACCGCCACCAGAGGAGACAAGATCCTCTAAGGAGAAATCCTCCCATGAAAGTAGATTTCCGTGAGCAGAATCATGAGCTTAAGCTAACACCACTTACTTTTGCAGGGAAATCAAATCCGGAGGTTTATCTAGATTGGGAGAGACGCCTAGAGCATATCTTTGAATGCTATGGGTACGCAGAGCGCAAGAAAGTGGCCGTAGCCGTGGCCAACCTCACTGAAAATGCACTTGTGTGGTGGGACAAGAGCGTGGTCGAGAAGAGAAGGCAACGTTTCGGACTAGTAGCCACCTAGAGTGACAGGAAATTCCTCCTACGACAAAGGTATGTCCCTGAACACTATCATAGAGATTTGCAGAAACATTTTTGCAAGTTATCTCAGGAAACCAGGAGCGTAGACGAATAGTTTGAGGAGTTTGAAAAGTTAATGAACTCCCTGGAGTTAGAAGAATCCGAGGAAGCCTTGATGGCTCAGTTCATAGACGGCTTGCAAGAACAGATTGCAAGAAAGGTGGAGCGAGTCCAGTATAGTGGAATGCACGAGTTCTTGCATCTCTCTGTACAAGTGGAGCAGCAAATCAAAAGCAAGACATCTCTCACCAGCCGCAACAAATCATCTCAGCCGTGGGCCTCAAGTAGTTCTAGACCATTAGACAAAGGCAAGGCCGTGGAGATTGATTCACGCTTCAATGGGAAAAACACCGAGCCTCCTAAGTTCAACCGACCAGAGCAAGGTAAGTTCCCTAGTACTAATTAAAGGACTCGTGACATAACTTGTTTTAAGTGTCAAGGCAGAGGGCACATGGTAAAAGAATGTCCAAACCAGCAGGTGATGATTCTCACACCGAGTGGAGACTATGAGTCCCAAGACGAGGAAGATAACGATGCTAGTGATCACGGTGATGACATCCAGTACCCTGACTGTAACGCCCCCGATCCGGCCTAGATCAGGGTGCAATCGGCCGCCCGCCCAACAATCAAACAAGAACATGAACGACCAACCATTCGACCCGGACCAGACCGAAGGTGCTACAAATGCGCACCCAAACGCTCAGTCCTAGGTTTCCAAAATAAATCCAGAGACCCTAGACCAAACATTCGAGCACACTTACCTATCGAACATGACTCAAAGCTTTTCAACCCGAGGCATATCCGATAGTTGGTTCGTCCCGGATAAGAACTAATACCACATGGAAGCTCAAGTATTTTCTCAAACATATTATTCATATAATACTTTGATTCCAAGTGTAACCAACATACATATAGATCCAGCTGGGAGCTTCGCGCTTAAAAGCTTATTATACATAATAAACACGTACTTGATCTTACAAAAGTCATGCGAACTACACCAGCTTTACCTAAGCTCCTTCACCCATAAGGTTTCCCCACTAATGGTTACCTGCAAAACAAGTAGAGTCGTGAGCAACTACTTTGCTCAATGAGTTCGGGTCCCCCCATACGAATAATAAATCCCCATAAAACCCCAAAATAACATTCAGCACGCAATCACACAATCACACAATCATCAGATGCAACATAAGCTATACCATATCCACATATATATAAATACTATGATGCATAGTAATAATACTCATATTTCATTTTACTAGCCATGGCAATTCTGCACATTTGAGATTCACACCCCTCTGCTCTCCCTTATTGCCCACCCGAACCATAGCCACAAAGGCTAAATGATCCGAATGACTGGAGGTCAATCATATTACCCATTCAGNCATCTTTGAGGCTCAGCCTTGCAAATTCCTCCAAGATGTCTATATCGTGCGCGTTGGAGCTATCTTTGAGGCCGGCTCGTGGTGATGGATTTCTGAACGAGTCTCCCAGCTCCATTGTGTTGAGGAGGATCTCCACAGCTACATTGAACCCTTCCCTAAGCCTCCTGGTCTTAGACCGTGTCATTGGTGAAGACTTGACCGTCGGTACTAGCTCGTTGGTCTCGGCTAGGTCGATGTCCTCATCAATCATGGTTAGCCTTCTTCTTATCTTTGATTTGATGGGTTTAACAATGATTAGTGAGTAGTTCTTTAGGAACTTGGGGATGGGTTAGATTTAGGGATTTCTAAAGGTTTAATCTTGCAATCTAGGATAGATTCTTTCATCTCTCTTCTTATTAAGGTGTTCTTAATGCCAAATAGCTAATCTTTTGCAATTTGGATCATAAGCATTTCATACACCCACCAAGTGTTTGATGAAATGTTTGAACCAACTTAATAAGAGATTTACATTCCTAGCCTAAAACATCATTAGTTGTCTAGGTTGTTTATCATGCTATTAGACTTGTAATTAATGCTTGCTAATCATTTCAATGCAAAAACATCATTAGTTCATTAGGGTGATTAGTGATGGAATTATTACCACACATCATGGATTAGTCTTTAATTAGTGTTCTAGGCATAGAGATTGCTTGATTAGTTGCTTAAATGATTGCAAGATTTTCCATTTAGATTCCCAAATCAATGATTCCATCCCTAGGTTTCATTTTTAGTAATGTGTTAATCTTGATTAGTAGTTAATTGTGTCATTAGTACTTGATTAGTAGTAATTAAGGTTTAGTTTCATATTATTGAACTTGTAGTGTCTCCCTTAGCTAGTTGTTTGTTTTAAATTGTTGCTTATCACCTTAAACCCTTTCAATTTAGCTTAGCTTAAACAAAACTTTGCATTCTTTTTGAATCATCTCCCAAGATGGATTGATACCTCAAATATTGCAATGATATGAGCAATTGAGGAATTGCTCCAAGACAAAAAAGTCTCGTTTCACATACAAGGCTAGACTACCATCTACCCAGAACATCTATTTCGTTCCTACCCTAGTTGATCTAAATGATGCATAACTACGTTCTCCCCCAAACTTAAATCACACAGTCCCTGTGTGATAGAAGAGAGGAAGAATACGGTCCTAAGATGATGCAAAAAATTTAAACAAAAAGCAAAAGTAAAAGGAGAAAAATGCTTATATACAAGAGTTTGGAGTGGTACCTCATTAATCGGTGTGATGTGAGGACGTTGTGTCCTCACTGGTCGAGAAGGAAGGATTGTCTGATTCTGGTATCGGGGACTGGCTCGCACTCCTCTTCCTCGATATGCTCTCCTCTTGGCAGGAATATCTTCCTGGCTCGCTAATCCCGTGTTCTCTCGGCAGGAACGAGAAGGAATGCCTCTCCTGGGGAGTTTGGATGTCTGCTTCGTCTGATTCCTCTTCTTCGTTCCCTTCTGCTTCCTCTGGAGACATATCGGCTCCAAACCGTGGCGATGATGTCGAGCCCTTCAGCTTCGAGGTGAGTGACTTGATTTGCCCTTTCAGGCCTTTCACGTGGCCTTTGTTTCCCTTCACCGTGGAGACTAGCTTTCTGATCGAACGGCTAGCCATTTGCAGTACCGCTGGAGCACATTGATCCTATCGTGAGCCGCCTTGAGAGTTCGGTGTGGTCCACTGGTGATTGGATCGAAATGATAGCGATTTTCCCCATATATAGGGAAACCAAACTCGTCGGTAGGGTCATCATAGGCGTCTTCATCCTCATCTTCTTCTTCAGCAACTATATCGGCTCCTTCCCGATATTCTTCCTCGTAATCCTCATTGAGGTCAGCTCCATATGGGAAGAGATGCTCATCATGCGGGTCGAAATCCAGATTCCTTGGCTCCCTTATCGTGGTCAACCACGGGTTCGGCAGGAACAGTACTGCAGCTTGTCCTGATGCACGAGTGAATTGATATCGGTGTCCATGCCGATATGGCTTCCCGAGAAACTGGCACTTCTTTAAATATGCAATATCTATCCACCGGATCCCGTGAGTTGGCTCCTCGAGATCAATGCCAGCCCCTCTCAAGATAGCAGATACAACTCCTCCACAGCCTATCTGAGGCATGTCGCTTGGTGTGGATATCATCCACGATTTGTAGTGGAGAAGCTCCTTCATCAATAACGTGATCAACCCGGTGCTCCTTCTGCTTCCCTTCAGTTCAACCTCGTTCCGCGTCTCTTGAATGATTTCTACCAGACCGTCGTCCATTATCTCCAGCTCCTTTGTCAGGACAGCTCCACATTCCTTTCTTGCAAAGAAAGTATGTGCAATAGCTCTTTGCACATACCTCAAGGCTGGATGCCTTATCCTGGTGCTCTTGTTCACTCCTGGCTTGTACGTCCCTACCCCAATGGGCATCCGCAGTGCCTCCAGCTCCTCCCTTTCTATATTCAGGGCCATCTCGCGCATATCGCCTTGGCTGAACCCGAATATCGACTCCCGCTCCCGAAATGTCATTCGGTGAGTATCGCTTCCATACTTAAAGCGGATGTGTCCATCTCCGACTTCCTCTTGAGTGATCTCTCCAAACGCGTAGAAGGTTACCTCCAGTGTTGCAAGGAACTGGAAGGTTGCTTCATCATGGGACGCATAAGCGTTTTCCATGAATTTCTTCAGACCCATTGCGTTGAAGAGGATCTGGCAGTCTTCGTAGATGCCCAATTCGACCATAGTTTCCTCATGGGGGTAGCGTGTGGCTTTGAAATCCATTCGCCTGAATGCTGCACGCATTTCGGCTAGGGTGTGTCGGGATCCCGTACTTCTTCTTCCCGATGCACGTGTGGGTGAACGTACTATAGCCGCTCGGCTGGATTCTCCGACTGGTCTCTTTCCTTCTCTCTTTTCCGTTTGGTATTCCCTTGATCTCCCAAGAACAGCTCCGCTTCTTGTTGCTCCAACCATTGTGCCTATCAATTAAAAACACTCGAAAGTGTGTAAGCACAAGGAAAAACACCAATAGCAAAGTTTATCTTGCATGTATGTTTAAACTTAAAGCAACTCTATTCATGACTAAAGAGACCCAAGCAAACATATTCGAGTTATTACTAGATCGGGAAAAAGTCTAAACCGTGAAGAATAAAGAGTGTTACTTATAAGTCATTCTTCACAAATCCAGATTTTTAGACAAGCTTGCGTTTAAACTAAAAGGTGAAAAAAGGGTTTCCAGAATCTCGACACTTCAAAAGAGTTTTAGCCGTGAAGCTATTCTCACAAATAGATGTGCCGATATTCAGAAAATCCTACAAAAAAACCTAAGTTTTTATGCAAAATTGTCTACGAAACGTTTCCCCATCTACTCTCAAATCCCTAATGCGACGAATCTAAACAATCCTAAGAGATAATCAACCATATCGTTTTAGATCAAAAATTACCTTAGAACGATATTTGCAAAAATCCTTGGAAGAAAGCACAGATTCGAGTTTGCGAAATTAAAAGCTCAAAGACAAACTTCTAGGATTGAGAGTGATGGAGAACGAAAACGAGAGAGGTGAGGGTTTTAATAAAGAGGGGACAAGGGGAGAAAAGGGTTTGATTAGGGTTTCTTGGTTTGGGGAATAGTTGTCGGTTAACCCCAACCAAGTGTTCTTGCCTTATCCAGAAAAGTGGGCCATTAATTTGAGCACTTTTCTCGGATTGGCCAAGTCTAATTACCCTATTACCTGGACGGCCATATCGGGTTGACTCCGATATGGTGTGATTGACGTTACGGATATCGGCTGTTTCCCGATATGTGACCATAGTGAAGGTTGTCTAGCTTAGGCTTCGTTCTATATCGGCTACACACCGTTGTGCCTGCTCGACAGAGAATACCTAGGGACGATATGAGGGTGTTATCTCGATATTATATCCTGTTGCTTTGCTAGACAACTCCTCATAGGTTTAGCTCCTCTTATGACGCAAGTGACCCCACCCTATCTTTCATGGGATCCTTAAAATATTAAACTAGACTAGAAAAAGCATTAATATGTACATGGATAAGCTTGGGATGCCTCAGAAGAGCGCTTTGTTTTGAGTCACTCAGCTTGACTTTTCTTAATCATTTTCAGCATGAAAGGGGGAAACGAACACCCCTCGATCCTGTGGGAGGATCTTTACTTTCCTTAATCGCAGAAATGAAATCAGCCAGAAATACGTCGGATGTCCCCTCTTTGCTTACCTCAGATCCCTCTTGATTGGTCAATTCGGTGTCTTTTATCACCCTAAGGTAAGCAAAGGGTCTGACCCTTCCTTTGCATTTCAGCTTGTATCTTACCTCACCATTAGCAGAGAGAATAGGTTTAAGTGTCATACCGTCCAGAAGATCACCGAGGGTTGGTCCTTTCACATACGACTTCTTGCAAGTGATCACCTCTTTTGGTGCTTCGTGGACTTCTTCCAACTGCCCTTCGAACATAGCGTTGAGCGAGATTCCATCAAAGTTGGCTCCATCGTAGCATATTTCCAATGATGGGTCTTGGGTTTTCTCAATCGCCCTCTTGAGCCAGAGAGAGTAGGCATGTTCCTTTTCGTCGACTCTCTTCCCCTTAGTATCAAAATGCATCACCAGGCTCCCGGTTAGCCTTAGCTCTACCTTGCCGCTTCTGCAATCAAACATGCAACCGGCAGAGGCTAGGAAAGGTCTCCCCAACAGGAGGGTTTCCTTAACATCTTGGTCCATTTCTATCACCAGGAAGTCACTTGGTAATAGCACATTTCCAATCATGAGAGGCAGGTCTAGTAGCTTCCCAACCGTCTTCCTCTCACTTCCATCAGCCAGTGATAACGGCTTCTTGCAGTCGGTATAGGTGTCATACCCGAGAAGCTTAGCCGTGGCGAGACTCATAACGTTAATGCTTGCTCCGAGATCGCACAAACAATATTCAAAGGTGATTCCCCCGATTGTGCATGGAAGAGTGAACGATCCTGGATCTTCGAGCTTCTTAACTACTAAGGGTTCCTCCTTAGGTTTCTCCTCACGAGCTGCTGCGTTTCTTCCTATGGTCGCCATTGCGTCAGCATAGAGCTTGTCTTTCAAGGCTACTAGGAAATCTGAAATAGGCTTCGTTTTGTCGCCACTGTTGAAGAGATCTTCAACTTTCTTCAAGGTCTCAATCAATTCGGCCTCTTGTTCTTCTATTAACCGCTTCTTATGTCTCTGGGGGTATGACATCGGTGGTTTGTAGACACGCAGGAATGATACTTTTGGGGGATTAGTGGATGCTTTTTCTTCAGATGCTTCCAAATTTTTCGAACTCCCTCCCCTTCTTAGGATTTCGATGTCCTCATCGACTTGAGTCCGATTTGAGTTGTTGATATCGGCCTTATCCCGTTTTTCCTTGTCGCTAGTCGTGATCATTTGGCAATACTCCTTGGGGTTCATGATGGCTTTTCCAGGAAGGTTGCTTGTTTGGCTTGTTGATGCTATGCCTTTGTTGTTCTCCAGGGCTTTAACACGAGTGGTTAATGCCTCGATCTTCCCGGATAGTTCCGTGTTAACTCCATCTATCTTGTTATGCACTTGGGCAAAACGCTTGAGAATATCCGCCTGGATGTTTGTTTGACCGTTGAGTAGTAGCTTGAGAGTACTTTCCAGGTCAAAATTAGCTGGAGCAGCCGGATTTCCCTGTTGTTGTTGAAAGCCAGGAGGTACAACGGCTTGTTGTCGTGGCTGGTAGCGTTTTGATTCTGGAATCTTGGTACGAAACCTTGTTGGTTCGTGTATGTCACGAACTGTTTTGCTCCTCCTGCTTGTTGCTGAGGGTATGTCTGGTCCTGTGGGTTGGCGACGTTTGTGCTCCGATAGGAGAGGTTGTTGTTTGGTCTCCAATTGTTGTAGCCTCCTTGAGCATTGATGTAGTTAACATCTTCGTACTGAACGTCCTCCCCTTCTTGAACTTGAGTGAATTCTTCCACGAAATGTACTTCCTTTTGAGCTTGGACAAGTAGTAACTTGTCAAGTTTCTCATTTAGCTCCTTGATCACTCTCCGGCTTCCATCTCCTTCTTCTTTGGAACCTCGGTTGGATCTGTCATAGTCTTCGTGGTAAGAAGAGTCACTCTGAGCTAGATTTTCGACCAGCGCAAGACCATCGTCAACATCTTTGGCTAAGAAATTGCCATTGCTCGCCGTATCGAGAAGCATCCGAATCTTAGGAATGACACCACGGTAGAGAGTGCTGAGGAGTGATTCTTGACTGAATCCATGGTGGGGACACTGAGTAGTGTATCCCTTGAATCGCTCCCAGGCTTCACCGAAGGTCTCATTTGATTTCTGAGTGAATCCGCTTATCTCGTTCCTCAATCGGGCTGTCCTCGATGTAGAAAAGAACTTCGTCAGAAATGCTTTCTTGCAGTCTGCCCACGAGGTAATGGATCCATGGGGCAGAGTCTTTTCCTAGGCGTGTGCTTTGTCTCCCAAAGAGAAGGGAAACAGTCTCAGCTTGAAACCGTCTTCGCTTACACCGTTTATCTTCGTCATAGCGCACACACGGTCGAACTGGTCGAGATGATCCAGTGGGTCTTCCAAAGGTAGGCCGAAGAATCTGTTGTTCTGGACCATGGAAATCAGACCGCTCTTTATCTCGAAATTATTATTCTGGACCAGTGGTGGCTGAATACCATGTCGGCTTGTTGTCGATATCGGGGCGTCTCCCGCACCGATTTGTCTTATAGGTATTTGGGCAGCGGCAACGCCAGGCTGTCCTTGAACTCCTTGTACACCCAGTGGACCTTGGGGTCCTTGGTGACCTTGTTCTCCTTTAGCACCAGTTGCGCCCGCTGCTCCTTGAGCACCTTGTGGATTATCCATTGTTACACGGTCTTGTGTTTCGGCTTGTTCCCGATTTCGTCTGACTGATCGCTCGAGCAGATGTATATCATCTATTCGGGGACCAAGATTTGTTGTGCCGTGTGAGCGTAGGTTCATATACCTGTCAAAACAGATATATTCGAGTAGAAGTGTTGAATAACTGGAAAAATAAAAACTTGTCCTTATAACGACCTAATACCGAAATGACTAAACTATCTCCCAAATCGGCAACGGCGCCAATTGATAACTTGGTTTTTCAGGCCTTTGATCAATGACCCAACACTGTTAACCGAATGCAGTATAGTGTATGTGGTATCAAACCATTTTGGGAGCGTTAGTGAACATAACGGTCATAACGGTGTCATTAGTCAAGTTAAATCGGGTAAAAGTTGAGACTTTACTGCTAAAGACTACTAAAAGACAGCTCTTGTGTCACTCAAGACCATAAATAAAACGACTCCAGAGGTTTTAAACAGAAAGTACTGATTTAAACGATAAAAAAGTAAGCTTTTAAGATGAAAGAAGGATTAAGATGGGTTCTTCGAACTAGGTAACTCTCAAATTTGTTTTATCAGGCTAAAGCTTTTGGATCACATCAAGACTTGGTCTTTTGATGGTGATTCTTAGGTAAAGGGATCCTCAAATCGTTTCGCCCATGGCGTTTGGGTCTAAACTCTTTTAATCTCTATCACCATTGACTAGCTATCGCATAGCGGTACAATAGAAGAAACAAGCATCTGCATCGTCCCTATTGAACCGTAAGACTCTTGGACAGAGGGTTAGTCTTAGCCCAAGAAATCAAACTCTTGTTCATGGATCCGGCTAAGCAAGCACGTGGCGTTCGTGTCAAGCCGCCTGTGGACTTTAGGCTAGATGGCCAAACTAGACTATGCTTTGGGAGTGATAACAAGAAAGAATCTAACTTGATGTTTTAGCTAAGCAAGAAATGTAAACCCGAGAGTTCCTTGGTCCATTTACCCCATCAAAATCTTAAAAAGACTACTCACTTGCCATTTGAGAAACCTCAAGATCCACAAGGATAGAAAGGTTACTCATGGCTTGCAAGATAGCCGAAAATAAGAAAAGGAAGAAACTTTATTGAGATCTACCAAGCAATAAAACTTTAAAATTTAAAGATTGCATAAAAATCAAAGTTTTGAAATAGCTTCAAAGTCTCGGATGGCGAAAGCTTGTTCTCGGTTTTTGAAGAGAAGACAGAAAAGTAAAATAAGCAAAGCATGTCCTAAAGGATAAGAGTGGAGAGGGTATTTATACATAAAAGAGGAAAAACCTAAAACGTTGGGACCACTTTCCCGAAATGGTACTATTTTGGCTTTTAACGTTTCGGGCTTACGTCGTTATGGACAAGCCGAAACGCTAACTCCTCTGATTCTTCGGGCAGGCTCCATATCGGGCAATGGTTTCGGGATCATGTCGTGAAGGCTTGCCTTCNTCTCTCCGTGCTGTCGTAACTTAACCAGCTCATTTGATACTGGCCAAGCCACGAACCACTAGGGGGTCTCAAATGGCCTCATTCATTCTCATATACAATTCATGCATAATAATCCGCGGTGGTGCTCGCGGTGGTCGGTGGTCGGATTTTCTTTAGTGGGGTGAGGACGTGATGCTTCTTCAAAGAGGTGAGGGTCTCCTTATATAGGCAAAGGGCTGGTCGAGCTTAGTCATCATCCGCCACTAATCGCTGCCGGAATCCGCCATGTGTCGGCGCCGGAAAGTGCTTGGTGGCGGCGACTCATCAACAAGCTGGTGAAGCAGCTGAAACAGGTGAAGCAGGACGAGCCTCCAAGCTGGTGAAGCAGGTGAAGCAGCTCAAGCAGGTAGCCAGGTAGCTTAGTCACCAAGGTGCTTTTTCCCGACCAATTCGACAAACCACCCGATCGCACCGAAACGTCACACCGAGAACACCGTTTGGTCATATTAAGAAACTTATGGACTAAACTTATTTTTTAACCATTATAACTCACTTAAGACTTAACTTAGCCAAAACACATTCAAGAAATCCCTAAAAACAAACTCAACTTCCCCGATCACTTAAACGAGCCGAAACTGCCCCGATAAGCCACTGCTGGAGCAAACTGAAATTCCTTCAAGTAAACATGCTTTCCCTTGACTATGAGGCTTCTCATAAGTCATTTATTACCTTAATAAGGCTGACTTGTCATTCTTGATTACAAACAATCACAGCTTGATCATTTTTGGCCGCGTCTGACGAACGGATCGGCTACGCGACTAAAATCTGCTCCATTTGATTCTTTCATGCTTTTCTTCGACCACTTTATTTTCTTTAGCTTCCCTTGGCCATTCCAAACTCATAAAACCTATGCAGATATCTTAGATGAGTTCTAGCCACTTCCGGCCGTAACTGATGCCCAACGGTCGATCTCGGGCCTGCTGTGTCTACTAGATTTGAATCCCTTTGATCCAAATTGCAGTCCTTCAACTACTTAAGCTTCTTTTAGTCACTCTTAACATTCCCAAGTGTGAAAATACTTCTTGACCTCTTTGGAAAATCTGCCACCATCTTTGGCCGCACATGGCCGGCCGGTCCACGTTGTAGTCCTTCCTACGGGTTATTACACTGACATTGGCGAAATGCTAGTGACCAGGAGAGTGCTAAGCGTCCTCATCAACCCCAAGGAGAAAGTACAAAGAGAAAACATCTTACACACAAGATGTACCATCATGGGAAAGGTATGTAATCTGATTATAGATGGTGGTTCTTGTACTAACGTGGCTAGCAAATATATGGTGGATAAGCTAGGACTTGAGAAGACCAAGCATCCGAGACCATACAAGCTAAGGTGGCTAAACGATCAAACGGAGTTAAAGATCGTGGAGCAAGTTGCTTGTGCCTTTGCGTGTGTGATTCACCAAGGTTGAGTGTTTGTGTAGTATCAGAGATCTCTCATCCCTCTGTGGTGCCATTCGATCCACCTTCACTTTCCCCTTGACCGTCCAACAAGAGAGAGCATGAAAGCCAGCTTGTTTGACACCATCTCGGCTCAAGTCTTGTGCAAGCAAGCCTTGTTCTATCACTATCCATCCCTTGATCTACAAGAGAGAGCGTGAAAGCATGCTTATAGTTCCCACCTTTCGTCTTCTATAAGCCTCACCACCGAGTCTTATATCATTTTTGTATCAGAGCCAAAGGTTTTCCCTTAGGTTTTCTTACCCTTATCCCTTTTACGATTCATTGCTTTTCTGTTTCTGTTTCGTTTTATGTTCTGCTTTGTTTCACCGAAAGAAAACCCATAAAAATCGTATTGCTTTTCTCACTTAGGTTGTTTAGTTTCTATTTAGCCATAAAAGAAAACCCCAAAATAATTGAATCCGTTTTGATTGTTAGTTGTTTTGTTTATTTGCTTTCATTAAAACCCTAAAACCCATAAAGAGTTACCGTTTGCTTAAGTTGCTAGTTTTCTTGTTTCTGTTGCTTTAGATTCATTTTATAGACCATAAAATCATAAAAGGTTGTTTGTGTTTGCATTTGTTTCTGTTAGCTTTCCAGACCGTTACTGCATTTGCGTGATTGTTTGCTTAGTGATATACTCATAATTTAGCATGATTTAGCACTCATTTATGATAGTTTTGCATTCACTATTGCATTCATATTTAGATTAATTATATCTTTTGTTCCATTTTAGGTCTTAGGACATGTTGCATTAGCATTTGCATATTTTNTAATTCATCCTCGATATTGCTCACTTGTCCTCCATCCGAGACCTCTTTCCTTGGCTTCTTCTTCGGACCATCCTAAGCACCTGAGAAAACACTCCAAACATGCAAGACTATGCAAAAACCTAACCTAATGCATCTAATCCTAACATGAGTGAAAACGTGATGAAAACTAATACTAAAGTGCAAGAATGAAGTCCTAACTAACATGAGACATGTACTAAAATCATGCAAATTATAGAGATATCAGCCGCACCAATAACTACTCATTCACGTACAAGGACAGGAAGTACAACCTTGCACCTCTCACTCCATCCGAGGTACATGAGTTACAAGTCCGAATGAGCAACGAGACCGAGGTAAGTAAGTCTAACCTTTACTTATCTACAAATATGATTCATAAGACCGTTTATACCAAGGGCACCGTGCTGCTAATGTTGTTTAAAGAATGTCTAAGTTCTGGAACAGTTAAGTTAAAGCTTCCTGCCGAGATCCTAGCTGTTCTAAACCGATTCAAAGACGTGTTTCCAGAGGAGATACCATGATGTGATATTGGACCAGACACAAAACTTGGAACAAGGAGGCGATCATAATGAGCAGCTAGAACCAGAGCAAGAGAATGAGGATGCTCTACACATACCTCCTGGCCCTATGACGCGCTCAAAGACTAAGCTACTCAACCAAATAATGGAGACACTCCTCCATAACACCATCACTACAACCGGCCAAGATATCAATGAACAAGGTGTCCTTCCACAAGGTGCCTTGGTACTTATCAAAGGGCTTAGATTAACAAATGGGATAGTAATGGGACATACTCTTTTTCCCTTGTCAAGTTTTATCCCATTGGGTTTTCTTGACAAGGTTTTTAATGAGGTGCCCATATACTAAACAAGCCCCATTTGTTAATGTCTAATAAAACTTATACTCCAAAAGACTTCTGAGGAGTATTAAGCATTCTTTTTCTCTTCTTATTTTGTGTAAAAACCATAAACTTTCAAAGGGAACAAAGAAGTCAAGGGATGATCGGTTTCTAAGAAGCAAGCAAGTTCACAAGCATGTCAAACTCCATTCAAACCCAAAACCGTTTCTGTTACAAAGGAAGTCTTAACAAGACTAAGCAGCTCTCTGATATACTCATAATTTAGCATGTTTTAGCACTCATTTAGGATAGTTTTGCATTCACTATTGCATTCATATTTAGATTAATTATATCTTTTGTTCCATTTTAGGTCTTAGGACATGTTGCATTAGCATTTGCATATTTCTTGCATATATGCATCATTTTCAGGTATTATGGTGTACATGAAGCTTTGGTGGATGCTGAGCATAGAGAAGAAGGTGCAAGAAAGGCTTAGGAGTTGCTGGGAATCAAGTGCAAGCTCGGACAAAAGAAGTGAGGCTGAGATCGAACAGGAGATCGACTATCCAAGTCGTTCCAGCCGTGGATCGAGCAGAAGATCGACCAGGCGTGGTCGATTCACCCGACGATCGAGCCAAGGATCGAGCCAGCCACTCGATTAGCATCAGATCGAGCAGGACAATCGACCCATCCACTCAATTCAGGAACAGATCGAGCCTTAGATCGGTTAAGTAGCTCGATCCCTAGTCAAACTCTCCTTCCCTCTTCTTTTGTTTTTAAACTTTTGCCAACCTGTTTTTGGCTTGTAGTGAGGGAACCATTTGTGGATAAGATAAGATTTATGATCCACAAATAAGCCCACACACGAAATTTCTCATTGTCACCTACATTTTTAGATCTAGTTTCTCTTTTTTCTCTCCATAGTTGTACTTTTAAGCTTTCTTTAGTTTTGTAATTCAAATCTTGAGTTTTAATTTTAAGTATTTCGTTTTCTTGCTTAAATCTTCTTTCTTGCTTAGCGTAGCATGTTTAACAACTCTAAACCTATGTTTAAGAGTGGTTCAAACATGTCTTGTGAGTAAATCTCCAAGGGTTTAAGGTTGGGGTGATTAGGGAGGTTCAAAAGGTTTTAAACTTGGGTTTTACTTGTTCTTCATCTAATCTCTTCTTGGATTTGGAGGGCTCAAAGCCTAGAGACTCTTGAGAAAGATCTCTTTGATTCTATGGATTTCCTTATCTCAAAAAGAGTTAGGAAATCCCTTAAGCCCAAATCCAAGAGACTAGCTCATCCTTTCCCAAATGCCATGGATGCTTAGGGAGCTAGTTAGGCCACGTTTTAGGATCTTTGCTTTATGCTCTTCATCATTTCTTTCCACCAAAAATCATGGGTTAGGAGGAAAGGGTGAAGAAAGGTTTTACACCACAAACCATGGGTAAAACTAGTTCAAGCTTCCTAAGGCCTAGAGTTAGCACTAAATGTGTAGATCTATGGATTCAAACCCAAAGTTTAAATCTTGAACCTCCCTAAACNAGGAAATCCCTTAAGCCCAAATCCAAGAGACTAGCTCATCCTTTCCCAAATGCCATGGATGCTTAGGGAGCTAGTTAGGTCACGTTATAGGATCTTTGCTTTATGCTCTTCATCCTTTCTTTCCACCAAAAATCATGGGTTAGAAGGAAAGGGTGAAGAAAGGTTTTACACCACAAACCATGGGTAAAACTAGTTCAAGCTTCCTAAGGCCTAGAGTTAGCACTAAATGTGTAGATCTATGGATTCAAACCCAAAGTTTAAATCTTGAACCTCCCTAAAGATGATCCTCAGCCTTGATTATTCCTTTAGCATTTGAAAGCTTAAAAACATCATCTTTTAGTTCCAAAGTTTGAATCTTTAGTCTTACCCTTATTAAAATCATCTCTTTAGCTTATTACTTGCATTAGGGTCTTAAAATTAGTAAAGTAGTGTTTTTTCCTGCCTTTTGTATTTTAAAAATCCCTTAGGATATCTTTCTTTGATCTAGTAATCATTTAGCAGTCGTAGGAATTTTATAAATAGTTTTTAAAATTCCCCCTTGGTTGTTAGCAATTTCCCGTTTTGTCTGTCTTTTGTTTTGCATTTTCTAAAACAAGTAGTCGTGCTTCTTAGATCCTTAGAGTTCACTTTCTAGTTGTTTAACCCCTTGGTCGGGATTTTAAAATAGTTTTCGTGGTCTTAAAGTACTCGCAAGTAGTTTATTTCGATTTGTTTCACCAATTAACCCGAATCTGCTTAGCTTTACTATAGGCTCTTGTATTCTTGGTGCCTTTCAACAACCTGATTTGGATTGACAACCTGAAGTATTGCAATGACATAGACAAGCTTTAGGGTTGATTAACCTGCATAAAAAGCTAGTTATCACTCTCCAAAGCCCATTGGTTTTTATTCCACAAACAAGCAGGCAGGCAGCTCTCCAAGCCCACGGTTTATAACATCAGAAAAGCTTAATGAGCTCAAGCAGCTCCCTCTTCAAGCCCACGAATTATAAACTCAAAGGCTTAACAGGATCAAGCAGCTCTCTCTATTCAAGCCCAAAGCATTTATGGAATCCCCTTAATGATTCAACCAGCTCGCCACCTCACCAAGCATTACTATAAACCCATAAAACAAAGGAGACAGTTTTATGGTTTCCCCCATGCTCTTCCACGCCTCCTTTAACCCATCTTGCACCCAAGCACTCCTCCTTTCCTCCCATCATCCTTGACAGCATTTGTTCCCCTTAGTTTATTTTCTCTCCTTTACCCATGTTGGGATATTTTCATTATATAAGTCTTCTCTTCTCTCTTGTAAACAGATAACTTATATCTGAGTAACAAGTTCATAAGTTCTTTCATCTTTCTCTCTTTGTACGCCTAGTGAGTTATATCTAGACACGAGAGAAGTGTTCTTTCTTGTGAGTAATATCAAGCTAAGAACACATAAGGTTTTTTAAGGCTAAACCGCAAAGCCTTATTAAACACATCGATCCATTCTCTTGCTTATCATCCTCACGGATCATCAGTTTTCCCCCTCCTTTCAACTCCCCCCTTAACCGCAGATTGAGCTTTCTTGGGAAGATTACATCATACCACTTGGAGAGCCACCAATCCACGGCATAGAGCACCAAATAGATCTTGTTCCCGGTTTGGTTTTACCCAAAAAACTAGCCTATAGGATGAACCTGGAAGAGACTAAGGAGCTAGAGAAGCAATTGAGGGATTTGATGGACAAGGGCTACCTCCGAGAGAGCCTCATCCCATGTGTCGTACCTGTGCTTCTAGTTCCAAAGAAAGACGGTACATGGAGGATGTGCGTGGACAGCCGAGCTATAAACAACATCACGATCAAGTACAATTATCCCATACCGCGGAAAGACGACATGCTGGACGAGCTAAGTGGTTCTACCTTTTTCTCAAAGGTCGATCTAAAGAGTGGTTACAATCAGGTACGAATGCGTTAGGGAGACGAGTGGAAAACCGCATTCAAGACCAAGCAAGGCTTGTACGAGTGGCTTGTTATGCCTTTCGGCCTGACCAATGCCCCAAGTACATTCATGCGTCTTATGAACCAGGTTTTACATGCTTATATCAGTAAATTTTTAGTTGTTTACTTTGACGACATACTTATTTATAGCAAGAACCTATCTGATCATCTCAAGCATCTCTAACTAGTGCTTAAATCACTTCGCAAGGAAGGCGTTTATGCTGACCTTAAGAAGTACACCTTGTCTACTAATCAGCTTGTGTTCTTAGGCTTTGTAGTGAGTGAAAAGGGACTACAAGTAGATGAGGAGAAGATCAAAGTTATAAGGGAATGGCCAACACCGACTACCATCAGCCATGTAAGGAGCTTTCATGGCTTAGCAAGTTTCTATAGACGGTTCGTGAAAGATTTCAGTACAGTAGCTGCACCACTCACGGCTGTGATCAAGAAGAACACACCTTTCTCGTGGGGATCAGCTCAGGAGACCGCTTTCAATGCCCTGAAAGAAAGGCTCACGTAAGCCCCGGTGCTCGCCTTACCTGATTTTGAGTGATTTCGGTGTTGATGGACTCCACATGTGTTGTTGCAGTGATGTAAAGGTTTTTAACCTTTGGTCAATCCTCAAACACACTTGTCATTATAGTATTTGAGGTGTCAATCCACTTGGGAAGCTAATGACACTTGAGATATAGAATACTTGCTAAGCTAAGCTAATAGAGAAGGGTTTTTATATATAACAACCTAATGACAAACAAGGAAGCAAAAGAAAGGCAAACAAAGAGTAATATGACGAAATGTAAAGCTAAGAACCTAAGAGAAAATGAATCTAAGAGAAAACAGAAAATATCTAAGCTTCAAAGATAAAAGAAAGATTCAAGACCAAGGCAAACGATATAGGGTGATTCTTGTTCATGTCTAAGATGTTCAAAGATGCAATACTAAGTACTCAACCTTAAGTAAGGAGCACAATTAAAGGTTAATCCAATCCCTTGGCAAAAACTCCTTTGATAATCACATTTCTAACCCAATCCCTTGGTGTAAATATGACTAACAAGCTTTCAATCACAAGCTCCATAAAACAAAGAACTCCCTAGACATCTCATCCCTTAGGCTAGGATGAGTAATATCTTATGCAATATTTTAAGATTTTAATGACACTCTCATGCCCAATAAAAGTCTAGAGGCGATTTCACATCAATATGGTACTAAGCATTTAGCACAATTTATATAAGAAATGATAGATGCAAAGAATCATGATTTCTAAACATCATTTTCAAATATAAACTCATTCAAGCATTCCATCAAACACCTTAAGTGCTCAACAAAAGCCCAAGATCAACTTCTCCAATAAAGAGGTACTTGGCTATTAGCACAATCACATAAGAAAAGGGAATACAAAGATCTAAGCTTTAAACATCTCATACAATCATTAGAATCACCCTAATCTACCAAGATCTAAAATCTAAGAAAAACTACTCACTAACCATAGTCTCAGCCACGAAATCCATGAGGATAGTATGGCTAGACATGATTAGAGAGAGATAAACAAGAAGAAATGAAAGACAAATGCAAGATTTTATTAAAAAGCAATGATCCAAATACAAAACTCAAACTTTATGTCTCTTGTTCTTGAGAGAAAGAGAGAGGCACGAAAATATGAGAGAAAATAAGTGGATACTAGATAAGATCTAGGTTAAAGGGTATTTATACTAGAGTCCAAAAGAAGTAGGTAAAATGTGGTCAAAAAGGTGGTCAAACTTAGGATAAGGTTTGCAACAGCTTCAAGCCGTTGCACCAGGTCGATATGGGCTTCAACTGGATCATCTCGTTGCATAAGCTCGTTGTGGATTCTGCAACTGGGTCATTCCGTTGCATCAGCTCGATATAGGCTCCTCAATGGACTCAAACCGTTATGTCAGACCGATACTCACTGTTTCCGCGGTAACTTCCGAACCGCTGTTGATAATAACTTCAAACCAACTCCATTCGAAAGGTAACTCGAGCCTATAGAACTTTCTTGAAGGACGTTGAACCTGAATCGAGATGGAAAGCCTTCGTCCGAGCTAATCTTTCCACAATGGGTTGTCTAGTGAGGTGCTAGGCACCATCTTGCTTCAAATCAGGGTAAAGTCGTTGTGGCTGGTCGACATGGCAGGATAAGTCTTCTATTTTGCTCCATAATGACTTGGCTTCTCTTTGGTTATTCTCTCAAACTCCATAGAGCCTCCACAAGCTCCAAAACCACCTGAAATGCACTCCATATGCAACAAAGTATGCAAATCTAATCCTAAGACACAGTAGTCCTAATATGAATGCAAATGGGATACTTATATGCATGAAATGACACTTAACTACTCTAAATGATGCACTAAAATGATATAAATATGCGAGCTATCAACACCCTCACACTTGCCTTTTGCTTGCCCTCAAGCAATATAAAAGCCAACCGGATGGGTGAGGTTTTGAAAAAGAGTGTAAATTCAAATCTAAAATGCCATTTAAAAGAGATCAAGTCAATGTCTAAGTTCAAGTTTCTAGGATGCAAACCGAATCTCACCTACTCAAAAAGCCTTAGCCACACTCATCACATCACAAAGTAAAACCAGCCTCAACTTATATGCATATTCAAATCCTCTTTTCCCTTTAACATTCATTCAAAAATTAAAGTGTGGATCATGCTCGTGCTCATCACTCAACTCATTTGGCTAAGGTAAAAGCTGCGAGTTAAAGATGAACTCGAAGTTATAAGGGTTAAGTGTTTAAACAAGGATCACTCAATGAAATGAATCTTTTTAATGCAAAATGCTAAGGGTAAAAACTAACCGATGCATACAAGGATAAATTCTCATCTACCCTAGCACCTAATCACTTTCTACCTTAGTCTAAACCCATTGTTCCCTTTCCTAAGCTACCCTTTCCCAAGGCTCTTTGCCTTTCTTTCCTTTCACTTCTTCTTTCACCTTCTTTGATAGTCTTGGGGGACTTCTTCTTTGATCTTTGGAGAATGGTTTCGGCCTTGGCTCTCTTTTGTGGCGTTTCTTTGCTTGTCACCTTTGGTGTTGTTTGCCTGATTTTGACTTTGTTGTTTGGCCTTCTTTGTTTCTTTGAAACCGCCTTTTCTTCTTAGGTTTTGAGCTTCTCTTTGTGGCCACCATCTCACTGTTTTATGTCCCCATTTGACTCCATAGCATCCTTTTTCTCCTTTCTTCTCCTTTCCCCGAGATAAACATTTAGCACATACTCTATCCTAGTCTACCCGAAATGAACATTTAAGCACAACTGGGGCATGCCGTTATGGTACCCCTGAACCACTTAACCTTTGTTGACTCGAGACTATAGCCAACGTCTACATGAGAACTTAGCCTTGTCAGTCTAAACCCAACACTTTTTGCCTAAGAAGATTCAAAAATAATGCAAGAGACATCACATTTCACTCACAAAAGTGTTTATGGTTTTAAACAAAGGTTATGGCTTGGGTGTGGTGAAGTACTTGGACTAGCAAAGAGTGGTAAAAAGGAAAAAAGAAAGTCCAAGTGAAAATCCATGAGATGAAATCCGAGAACAAACATGATAATTAATTTTCAAAATTTTCAGTTCAAGTTCATTAGGGAAAAGATTCAAATCAAAATGATTTAGTCGAGACAGAGTTTTAAAACATGAATTCCAAGTGTGGTGCTGCCTTTAATTCGGTTTAAATCAGAATGCATCAAACAAACAAGAACCAAGGCATTGATTTAATGACTTAAAAATGGCTATTTACAAGGATAATACAATTTACACACTATGTGAATGATATGAATCCTATATGAATGCATCTAGACTCAATCCTAAGATGAAAAATGCAACTATATGCTTGAAAAATTTAAAATTTTTTGATTTTTTTTTCTTATGCATGAGACTCAAAGATGAAAACGGAAAATAAGAAAACAAAACACATATTATATACACAACCCTCCCCCAAACTTAAATTACACAGTCTCTGTGTAACAAAAGTTCAAAAGGAGGCAACCAAAATACCAAGAGTGCAAGTGGAGTTCAGTTTTGGAGGAGAGAAAGAAGTTATCTACGTTCACATCGGTCTGTGACCATTGTGTGAGCCCAACTTGACCTTGTATTAGATTCAAGCCGTTATGGCAGACCGATTTGATCCTATATCAGCTTCAAGCCATTATGGCAGCCCGAAATGTCGGCCATACGCCTTGTGAATCTTTTCTTCTTGGCCGTTCATCACCTTTGGCTATCAAGTTCACCTACAAAACTCCTAACAACATTATACTAGAAACAAAAAGCAAGAAAACTATATAAGGATAAGCTTGGGATGCCTCCCAAGAGCGCTTGTTTAATGTCACATAGTTTGACCATTCACACTCTTAGGATCGTGGAGGAGGATGGAATGGAACTGAAGTTGCTTCCCCTTTCTTCACAAACAACATGTTGGCTCCCACATAGAGCCTCTTCTTTCGTTTCCTGACCCTCTTCTTCTTTCCCGGTGGTTTATCATCAAGCTTCACACTAACTCCATCAAACATTGCTAAGAGGCTTTCACCATCAAAGCTTGCTCCATCATACTTATTGTGGTCTAGTGGGTCTTCTTCTTTCAGAACCTCAACAGTGAACCCCATGAGCTGCTCTTGCATGTAAGGAGGCTTCTCAACACTCCTTTCTTCCTCACGTGTTATGGTGCCACAAAAGCTTGAGATTGGTGGCTTCATTGGAAAGCTTACTTCACCATTCACCCTCTTAAATGTGACTCTCTTCTTGGTGAAGTCTATCTCAGCACCAGCAGGGTTCAAGAATGGAGTACCAAGCAGCAAAGGAAGCTCTTTAGAATTGACCATCTCCATTACTATGAAATCGGTTGGGATTTTGCATTTCCCAATCTTCAAAGGATAGTCTTCTATGACTCCAATAGGCAGCCTTGATGATGCATCCACAAAAGTGATTTTAGAATGAGAGGGCTTTAGCTCGGTGATACCCAATGTATTTGCCATATCCAATGACATCACATTAACACTAGAGCCTGAGTCACATAGTGCTTCTTCCACCTTAAGCTCTCCAAGCATGCAAGAGATTTGAAAATTTCCCGGATTGCCTAGCTTGGTGAGAGTTGTGGGCTCATCCTTTGCCTTGCTTGGACTATCAAAGGAGTGCATTAACCGCTCCACCTTCTCTCTGTTTGCAAAGAGATCCCTTATGAATCTCAGGTGGTCCTTAACCTGAAACAAGGTCTCCACTTGAGGCAAGGTAGCACCAGCTTCTTCCATGTCTTTCCTAAACCTTGATAGAACCGCCTTTTGTGCCTTAGTAAGGACGCTCTGAGGGAATGGTAAAGGAGGCTTGTACATGGGCAAATCTTCAAGGGAAGTATCATAGTTATGGACCATAGATGCTTCTTTACCATTTTTTGTTTCAACTTGTGCCTTGTTGAGAGGTGGCTCTTGTTTCTCCTTTGAGAGCACCAAAAGTGCTTTGTAAACATCCATGAGCTTGTCTTGCTCAACAGCATCCTCAGCCACGTACTTTACTTGGGGTTTCTTGGTTACCACTTGAGGTTCAACTTCCATGTCCTTAACCTTGTTGTTGAGACAAACAACCCCCCCCCCCCCCCCC
>JAHZTW010000042.1:682040-698567 GCA_020283515.1 Alliaria petiolata
AATATCAAGCTCCATACCCACCACCACCTTATGGACATTATGGTTTCTACCCACAACAACCGCAAGATTCTGATATAAAGAATCTCTTAACTCAGCTGGTCCAGAGTCACTGCAGTAGCAACCAGGATATTAAATCAATCAATTCAAGGTTGGACAGGCAGGAAGAACATATACGGATAATACAACAACCAATGCATTATGAAACCGCTCCACAACCAGCCTGTGTCAACGCCATCACTCTACGAAGTGGAAAGATTCTATCACCAAAGGATAAACCTGAGCAAATCAGCGAGGACGCTGACGACCTAGTGGGGGGGATAGCTTTGAAAAACCAGAAGTTAACAACGAGGTAGAAGAAGTTCAAGAAAGTGTTGAAGATCAGCTCTTCACCAAACTCAGAGAACATAATATCGGGATTAAGCCGACACCTACGACCCGTTTTGAGAAACCCAAAGAGCCACGGTTTGTGCCTCCCGCATACAAACCTCCCTACCCGTTTCCAGGAAGATTCAAGAAAGAACTCCTCGAGAAATACAGAGCTCAGTTTGCAGAGCATCTGAAGAAAGTGGAACTCACCATGCCGCTCATGGATGCTTTGGCATTGGTACCGACATACCAAAAATTCATAAAAGATGCAATCTTCGCAAGAACGAAAGAACTCCAAGGCATGATGGTAATGACAGAAGAGTGTAGCGCCATTATCTAGAAGAAGGTAGTGCCGAACAAGCTAGACGATCCGAGAAGCTTCAGTCTCCCATTTCAATTGGTCCACTCACGTTCAGCAATCGCCTTTGCGATCTAGGGGCGAGTGTGAGCCTCATGCCACTGTCAATAGCCAAACGACTGGGTTTCACATCATACAAGCCGAGCAGAATATCTCTGATATTGGCGGACCGATCTGTAAGGTTGCCCAAGGGACTGCTCGAAGATGTTCACATCCGGATTGGTGATATCGAGGTACCAACCGATTTTGGGGTGCTCGAAATGGACGAAGAACCGCGAGATCCTCTTATTCTTGGGAGACTTTTTCTAGCCACGGCAGGGGCAGTAATTGATGTGAAGAAAGGCAAGACTAAGCTCAATCTTGGAAAGGATATCATCCTCAAGTTCGACATAAAAGAGGTCATGAAGAAACCTACTATAGGAGGAAAAGTCTTCTGGGTGGATGCAATGGATAGGCTAAATGATGAACTTTTTGAGGAACTTTCTTTGAAAGACTCCTTGCTGGTTGCCTTGACAAAGGAAAAGAAGCAGCACGGACACGTGGAGCAAGAAAGCAAAGTCTATGTCATGCATCTGGACGCAAGAAAAGCCATTGAAGATGATGAGTATCCAGAAGACCTAGAGTATGGAAGGCATAAAATCGCCTGGAAAATAAAAGAAGGAGCATATCGAGGTCAAGCCGATATGAGTACAACAAGCTCGGGCGATCAAAGCATACGCGAGGATTGGAGCGAACTTGATGCTCCGAAACTTGAGCTCAAACCACTACCAGATGGGCTAAGGTACGCTTTCTTGGGACTAAATTCCACATATCCAGTTATTGTTAATGAGGATCTAAATGATGATGAGTTAAATTCACTCCTAAAGGAGTTGAGAAAGTATATGAGAGCCCTCGGGTACTCACTAAGTGACATCAAGGGTCTCTCTCCTACACTTTGCACTCATAGAATTCACTTAGTGGATGAAAACACTTCCTCTA
Source organism: Alliaria petiolata (assembly GCA_020283515.1). Classification (NCBI taxonomy): domain Eukaryota; kingdom Viridiplantae; phylum Streptophyta; class Magnoliopsida; order Brassicales; family Brassicaceae; genus Alliaria; species Alliaria petiolata. Next base: position 683,743 of record JAHZTW010000042.1, read on the forward strand.
TTGAACACCAAAGGCGTTTAAACCCAAATTTAAAGGAAGTGGTCAAGAAAGAAATTTTAAAACTTTTAGAAGCTGGCGTGATATACCCCATAAGTGATAGTACTTGGGTATCTCCTGTTCATGTGGTACCTAAGAAAGGAGGTATCACTGTCGTAAAAAATGAAAAGGAGGAATTGATCCCTACTAGGACCATAACCGGTCATAGGATGTGCATTGATTATAGAAAACTTAATTCAGCCACTAGAAAAGATCATTTCCCCCTCCCTTTTATCGACCAAATGCTGGAGAGGCTAGCTAACCACCCATACTACTGCTTTCTGGATGGCTATAGCGGCTTCTTCCAGATACCGATTCACCCAAACGACCAAGAGAAAACCACATTCACATGCTCGTATGGTACCTTTGCATATCGAAGGATGCCATTTGGGTTATGTAATGCACCATCAACATTTCAAAGATGTATGATGTCTATTTTCTCTGACCATATAGAGGAAATGGTAGAAGTATTTATGGACGATTTCTCTGTGTATGGTTGCTCTTTTGCTTTTTTTTTGTCGAATTTGTGCAGGGTCCTTAAGCGATGTGAAGAGACAAACTTGGTATTGAATTGGGAGAAATGCCATTTCATGGTCAGAGAAGGGATAGTGCTTGGTCACAGAATATCGGGGAGAGGTATCGAGGTTGATAAGGCGAAAATAGAGGTCATGGTGCATTTGAAGCCACCTACCATAGTGAAAGAAATCCGTAGCTTCCTTGGGCATGCAGGCTTCTACAGGAGGTTCATCCGTGATTTCTCCAAGATCACTAGGCCACTCACAAGGCTATTATGCAAAGAAGCCGAGTTTATCTTCGATGAAGATTGCCTCCAAGCGTTCAACACAATCAAGGACACACTCGTGAGTGCCCCCATAGTCCAAGCTCCTGATTGGGACCTTCCATTCGAGATTATGTGCGATGCGAGCGATTACGCCGTGCGAGCTGTTCTCTGGCAAAGGAAAGACAGGAAGGTACACGTGATCTACTACGCAAGCCGGACGCTAGATGATACCCAAATGAAATACGCCATGACCGAGAAAGAGTTATTGGCAGTTGTGTTTGCCTTTGAGAAGTTCAGGAGCTACTTGGTGGGATCAATAGTGATTGTTTACACGGATCATGCTGCCCTAAGGTACATCTATGCGAAAAAGGACACCAAGCCGAGACTGTTAAGGTGGATTCTCTTGCTACAAGAGTTTGACATGGAGATCCTAGATAAAAAGGGAGTAGAGAATGGTGTAGCCGATCACCTGTCCCGGATGATAGATGATTTAGTTCCCATCAATGATGCCTTACAGGAGGAACAACTCATGATAGTGGATGTTCTTGGGGGAATGTATCAAGTGAATCAAAGTCTAGAAACGGTAGCCAGCATGGAAGAAAACACCATTCCTTGGTACGCAGATTACATCAATTACTTGTTAAGCGGAGATGTGCCAAAAGACCTTGATGTTTACCGAAGAAAGAAGTTTTTCAAAGAAATTAATTACTTTTTCTATGGCGAGCCATATCTTTTCAAAAGAGGGATATATGGGGTCTACAGAAGGTGTGTATCAAAGGGAGAAGCGAAAGGAATCATGGTCCATTGCCACGGTTCAGCCTATGGTGGTCACTCTGCCACGTTTAAGACTGCAACAAAGATCCTACACGCAGGATTCTGGTGGCCAAGTTTATTCAGAGACACTCACGAATATGCCTCCTCTTGCGAAGCGTGCCAAAGAAAGGGGAACATCAGCAAGCGAGACGAAATGCTGCAGAGCCCGATATTGGAAGTCGATATCTTTGACGTTTGGGCGATAGACTTCATGGGACTATTTCCGTCCTCTTACGGGAATAAGTATATACTAGTCGCGGTTGATTACGTCTCAAAATCGGTGGAAGCAGTTGCCAGTCCTACCAATGATGCAAAGGTGGTACTAAAACTATTCAAGTCGACCATCTTCCCAAGATACGGGATTCCAAGAGTTGTGATAAGTGACAGTGGTAGTCATTTTATCAACAAGCTGTTCGAAAACCTCCTGAAGAAGCACGGGGTCAAGCATAAGGTAGCTACACCATACCATCCGCAAACAAACGGGCAAGTCGAGGTATCCAATCGCGAGATCAAGGCGATATTGGAAAAAACGGTTTGAGCAACAAGAAAAGACTGGTCAGCCAAATTGGATGACGCTCTGTGGGCATACCGAACTGCTTTCAAAACGCCAATAGGAAGATCTCCATACGCACTTCTATATGGCAAGGCATGTCACTTGCCCGTGGAACTTGAGTACAAGGCTCTATGGGCCATCAAACTTTTGAATTTTGACATCAAGACAACTCAAGAGAAGAGGCTAGTAAACCTACACGAGCTAGAAGAAATCCGTTTGGAGACATTCGAGAGCTCGCAGATCTACAAGGAGAAAACAAAAGTCCTCCATGACAAGAAAATCAAACCGAAAGAGTTCGCACCAGGGAATCAAGTGCTGCTGTACAACTCAAGACTGAGACTGTTCCCTGGGAAGTTAAAATTGCGATGGTCCGGACCATACACGATCAAGGAAGTATTGTCGTACGGAGCTGTGACACTGGTTGGAAAGGATAAAGCGGATTACACAGTAAACGGGCATAGATTGAAGCCGTATTTGGGGAATGAAGTATGCAGGTTTTTAGGTCAGCTTCAATGACCCAACACTATTAACCAAATGCAGTATAGCATATGGGGTATCAATCCAATTTGGGAGTGTTAGTGAAAAGATCGGTTATATCGGGTTATAAGCCAAGCTCGAAATGGGTAAAGATTGAGACTTTACTACTGAAAACTACTAAAAGATAGATCTTGTGTCACTCAAGACCATAAATGAAATGACTGTAAATGTATTAAGCATAAACTAGAGAATTAAATGGTAAAAAGATGAGCTTTCAAGATAAAAGAAGGATCAATATGGGTTTTATGAACTAGGTGACTCTCGGATTGTTTTGTCACGCTAAAGCTTTTGGATCACATCAAGACTTGGTCTTTTGATGGTGATTCTTAGGTAAAAGGATCCTCAAATCGTTAAGCCCATGGTGTTTGGTTCTAAACTCTTTGAATCTCTATCACCATGGACTAGCTTTGCGCTTAGCGGTACAATAGAAGAAACAAGCATCTACAACGTCCCTATTGAACCGTAAGACCCTTAGACAGATGGTTAGTCTTAGCCTAAGGAATCAAACTCTTGGTCATGGATCCGGCTAAGCAAGCACGTGGCATTCATGTCAAGCCGCCTCTGGACTTTAGGCTAGATGGCCAAACTAGACTAAGTTTTGGGAATGATAAACAAGAAAGAATCTAACTTTATGTTTTAGTTAAGCAAGAAATGTAAACCCGAGAGTTCCTTGGTCCTTTCAACCCATCAAAATCCTAAAAAGACTACTCGCTCGCCATTTGAGAAACCTCAAGATCCATAAGGATAAGAAGCTGACTCATGGCTTGCAAGATAGTCGAAAATAAGAAATGGAAGAAGCTTTCTTGAAATACACTAAGCAATAATACTTAAAACTTCAAGATTGCATAAAACTCAAAGCTTTGAAACAAGCTTCAATGGTGAAAATACAAAATAGCTCTCGGTTTGAAAGAGAAGACAGAAAAGCAAAACTAGAAAGCATGATGATGATAAGGATAAGAGTGGAGGAGAGAGTATTTATACATAAAAGAGGAAAAACCTAAAACGTTGGGACCACTTTCCCGAAATGGTACTATTTTGGCTTTTAGCGTTTCGGGCTTACGTCGTGATGAACAAGCCGAAACGCTAACTCTTCTGATTCTTCGGGCAGGCTCCATATCGGGCAAGTGTTTCGGGATCATGTCTTGAAGGCTTGCCTTCCTTGGTACTTGAATCAGGTACTCCCCGTTGCCTTGGTCCGACATCCGTCTTCATGGAACCCTTTTGCTGGATCTTCCTTCCGGGGTCCTTCTTTCGGGGCTAAGTCGCTGCTACTCGTCGAGGTTCATCTTGCGCTTGTCCATATCGGCTACGAGGTCGTGATCCATGCTCGATATTGCCCACTTGTCCTCCATTCGACATCTCCTTCCTTGGTTTCTTCTTCGGACCATCCTAAGCACCTGAGAAAACACTCCAAACATGCAAGACTATGCAAAAACCTAACCTAATGCATCTATCCTAACATGAGTGAAAACGTGATGAAAACTAAGACTAAAGTGCAAGAATGAAGTCCTAACTAACATGAGACATGTACTAAAATCATGCAAATTATAGAGATATCAACACCCCCAAACTTGCCTTTTTGCTTGTCCTCAAGCAAAAGCCAACCGGAGGGGTGAGGTTTTAAAATAAAATGTGTAAGTTCGAATCCAAAACGCCATTTAAAGGAAATCAACTCAATGTCTAAGTTCAGGTTTCTAGGATGCAAGTTGAATTCTACCTATCCAGGAAGCGTTAGTCACATTCATCACAATAATCAAGCAAAATCAATCCCAACTTAGATGCACATTCAAATTCCCAACTCCCTTTCACATTCATTATGAAATTTAAAACGTGGATCTCATTCATGCCTGTCAACTAACTCACTTGGTGCAGGATAAGGTCACGAGCTAAATATGAACTCGTAATGGGAACAGGTTAAGTATTTAATGGGATCACTCTTGAAAGGAACCTTTTTAATGCAAAATGCTAAGGGTAAAAACCAATGGATGCATACAAGGTTAGACTACCATCTACCCAGAACATCTATTTCGTTTCATACCCTAGTCTATGTTGCTCCCTCTTAAGCTACCCTTCTTCTTGGCATTTCGCCTTATTCCCGTTATGACTTCTCGCTATTACCTTTCCTGGTCATTTCGGGGGACTTCTTCTTTGTTGGAGATCGGTTTCGGCTTCCTGGCTTCTTTGTTGCGTTCCTTTGTGTTTTACCTTTGGTGTTTTTGGCCGGATTTGGACTTTGTTGATTGACCTTCTTTTGCTTTCTTTTGGAATCGCCTTTTTGCTCTTTTGTTTTCAAGCCTTTTTGGTGCCGCCATCTCCCTTATACGTGTTCCCGTCTGACTAAGTGGTTTTCTTTTCTTTCCTTTTCTGTAAATGTATCACCAATCGGAACCCACCCCCTTTTCCTAATCTAACCAGCAATATCGGCTTCAAATTTCGGTATCAAGCCAATTTCAGTGTCTAAACCACCTATCCTAGTGTTGACTCGAGATGTGAGCCAACGTCTATATGGAAATCTAACCTTGTCGGCCTAAACCCAACACTTTTTGCCTAAGAAGATTCGAAAATGGTGCAAAGGCCTCACATTCTCTCACAAAAGTGTTTATGGCTTTAAAACAAAGGTTAAGGCTTTGGGTGTGGTAAAAAGGAAAAGAAAGTCCAAGTGAAATCCATGAGTTATTTGACAAACACAAACGAGATAATTAAAATTTTCAAATTAACGGTTCAAGTTCATTAGGGAAATGGTTCAATTCGCAATGCATCAAGCTAAAACCGAATTTCACAAGACAAATTCCAAATGTGGTGCAGCGTTAAGCTCAGTCTAATTCAAAATGCATCAAACAAACAAGAACTAAGGCATTGAGTTCATGACTTATAAATGGCTATTTACAAGGATTCATCATACTTATTACCCTATGTGAATGCTTATGAAACCTAAATGAATGCATCTAGACTCAATCCTAATATGGAAATGCGACTACATGAATATTTTTGTGGAACAAAGTTTTCAAAAATTTTCCATTTTTTTTGTGTTTTTCTATGCAAGTTTTACGAATGCAATGGTTGATCTAAATGATGCATAACTACGTACTCCCCCAAACTTAAATCACACAGTCCTGGTGTGATAGAGGAGAGGAAGAATACGGTCCTAAGATGATGCAAGAATGTTCAAACAAAAAGCAGAAAAATAAAGAAAAAGAAATGCTTATATACAACGGTTTGGGAGTGGTACCTCACTGTTCGTTATGATGTGAGGACGTGGTGTCCTCACTGGTCGAGAAGGAAGGATTGTCTGATTCTGGTATCGGGGACTGGCTCGCATGCCTCTTCCTCGATATGCTCTCCTCCTGGCAGGAAAGCCTTGCTGGCTCGCTATGGTCGTGTTCTCTTGGCAGGAACGAGAAGGAATGCCTCTCCTGGGGAGTTTGGATGTCTGCTTCGTCTGATTCTTCTTCTTCGTTCCCTTCTGCTTCCTCTGGAGACATATCGGCTTCAAACCGTGGCGATGATGTCGAGCCTTCAGCGATGATGGCGACTTGCTTGCCCTTTCAGGCCTTTCACGTGGCCTTTGATTCCCTTCACCGTGGAGACAAGCTTTCTGATCGAACGGTCTTGCCACTTGCAATACCGCTGGAGCACATTGATCCTATCATGAGCCGCCTTGAGAGTGATATTCTCACATATTTCACATATTTAGCATGCATTTAGAATAGGTTTTCATGCATACATCATTCATAATAGGCTAGTTTGCATCATTTATCTCATTTTAAGTCCTAGAACACTTTGCATTAGCATTTGCATGGTTTCTTGCATGTTTGCATCATTTTCAGGTTGTTTAGAGTACTTGGAGCTGAGATGGATGCTGAGCATCGCCAACAAGATGAAACAAGAGCCTAGGAGTTGGCAGGAATCAAAGGAAAAACTCGGACAAAAGCAAATCACTCAAGATCGAGAGGTAGATCGAGCACCATGACACGATCTAAGGCTGATCGAGAGGAAGATCGAGCAGCATGACTCGATCACTAGGCAGAACGACTGAAAGATCGACTGACCAACCTGATCACAGAGCAGATCGACTAGACGATCAACCAGAATGGCTCGATCAGCCAGTCCATGCGCACAGCCTCTTCTATAAACACTGTGATTGTCTTCTTGTGAGGGGACCACCTTGGCATGAAAGTCTCCTAAGAGACAAGCAGCCCTTGTTTTAGGGAAAGGGTGGAAAATTTTCTAATGTTTTCACCTTATGACAAAGGGGAGAAAGACTTTCTTAGACACTTATCACCAATTATCATTTTCTAGACAATCACTTTTTAATATTGAAAGTGAGGCGTGAGAGAGATTTCTTACTTTGTTCTTGAGTGTTCTTCACTTGTTCTTGCTTGTTCTTGCTTGTTCATCATAGTTCTTGTTTGTTTCTTGTTTGTTTCCTTTGTTAAAACTCTTGTATTTTGTATAAGATTCAAGTATCTTTATCCTTCTAAAGTCAAATCTTTCTTCTTGTTAAAAACCGCTTATGTTCATCAGCTCTAAACTTGTGTTTAAGAGAGGTATGAACATGGCTTGTGAGTAAACCACCAAGGTTTGGGGTTGGGATGATTTAAGGGGGTTGAAAACTAGATTTTGGGTATTTTCTTGTTCTTCATCTAATTCTCTTCTTGGATTTGGGGGTTTTAAGGTCTAGAGATTCTCGATGGAGATCTCTTTAATCTAGGGATTTCCTTATCCCAAAAAGACTTAGGAAATCCCTTAAAACCAAATCCAAGAGACTAGCTCATCCTTTTCCATACACCATGGATGTTTAGGGAGCTAGTTAAGCCTTTTTTTAAGATCTATGCTTAATGTTCTTCACCTTATCTTTCCACCATACACCATGGGTTAGGATGATAGAGTGAAGAAAGGATTTACACCATACACCATGGGTAAATCTAGTTATGTTTCTTAAGGCTTAGAGATAGCACTAAAAAGTGTAAAAAAATATGTTTTCAAAACCCAAGTTCGAATTTTCAACCTCCCTAAGAATGAATCCCAACCTTGAATCTGTTTTTAATATTTGAAAACTAAAAATCATTTTCTCCCTGTTCAAAGTTAATTGTTTTCTCTAAAAAATCTTTAAATTAGCTTAATTATGCAATAGAGTTTTTATAAATTTGTAAAATCGTGTTTGAGCTATTTTTAGTATTTTAGAAATTTTCTAGAGTCTTGTTTTATGTCTGGTATTGATTTGGTAGCCGTTTGATTTTTAGAAGTAGTTTTCGAAAATCTTGCCACTTAGCATATATTTGTCTAGATAATCCGGTTTTAAGTTTTGATTTTGTAAAATTAGTAGATCGGTTAGTTTATTGTTTATGAGTCATCTAGAAGTAGTATAACCCTTCTGTGGGATTTGTAAAATTGTTTTTGTGTCTGTTTAAATACCGCAAGCAATTGTTTTAGGATTCTTACCCAATTAAACCGAATTTTGCTTAGCTTCATAAATTTCTTGTATTCCTAGTATCTTTCACCCCAAGGTTGGATTGACATCCTGAAGTATTACAATGACTTGACTATGCTTTAGGTTTGATAATCTCTGAGAAAAAGCTAGTTATCAAATGGCGCCGTTGCCAAACTTGGGTTAAAATTGAAAGTATTAGGATTTGGAGATTAGTGGAGTCTAAGTTTTTCTTTTCTATTTGGTTACTAATTTTGGTGCTATTGTGCTTGTGTTTTCAGGTACATGAACCTGAGGTCTAGAGGCGACAACAACCTGCTCACGCCACTAGACAACATCCAACAACTAGGGAGCGCAAGACATAGGAGGGAGAGACTCCTACTTGAAATCGAAGAATACCATCAAGAAGTGATGGCTGACCATGACCAGGTGGAGGATCCACCTCAACACGCTGCTGCTGGCAGAGGAATCGGACAGCCTTACCATCCACAAAGGGCACCACGCATCATTGGAGCCGGTGATGCACCAAACACACACACCAATCGCTTTGGCATAACGCCACCACCGGTGCAAAACAATAATTTTGAGATCAAGCCTGGATTTATATCTATGGTCCAGAACAGCAAGTTCCATGGCCTGGCTATGGAAGACCCCCTGGAGCACTTGGACAACTTCGAACAAGTGTGTGGAATGATAAAAATCAATGGCATCTCGGAGGATAGCTTCAAGCTACGGCTTTTCCCTTTCTCTCTTGGGGACAAAGCTCGGCATTGGGAGAAGACCTTACCTCAAGGCACCATCACGTCCTGGGTTGAATGCAAGAAGGCCTTCCTCTCAAAGTTCTTCTCAAGCACAAGGACGGCTCGGCTGAGAAGTGAGATCAACGGTTTCACGCAAAGGCACAATGAGACATTTAGTGAAGCAATGGAGCGCTTCAAGGACTACACAATCCAGTGTCCTCACCATGGCTTCACTGAGGAGACCCTCCTCAGCACAATATACCGTGGAGCATTACCAAAAATCCGCATGCTATTAGACACGGCAAGCAGAGGCAATTTCCTTGGACAAGATGTCCACGCGGGAATGGAGCTCATTGAGAATTTGGCATTGAGTGATGGAAACTATTGTGAGGACTATGACCGTGCACCAAGAGGCCACGACCTAGAGGCACACAAGAAGGAGATAAAGTCACTCCATGAGAAGATTGACAAGCTGATGATTGCTGGACAAAAACATGTCCACTTTGTTGGAGAAGCCGCGGATTTGTTCCAAGAGAGGAATGAGGAGGAGTTCCAAGAGGCGCATTGGGTTGGTGGCCAAGACTATCCTAAGCCACAAGGATATGCTCCAAGGTATCAAGGCAACAACAACAACAGCAACAACTTGTCTTATAGAAGCACAAACGTGGAGAATCCAAAGGACCAAGTGTACCCTCCACAACAAGCAAATCAAGGTAAACCGTTTGTACCATACAACAAAGGTGGATTCCAACAATACGGTGGGTATCAAGGGCAAAGACAGGCACCCTACCAAGGACACCAACAGCAAGGGAACAAACCGTACCCTCCTGGTTTCATCCCACAGCAACAACAACCTCAACCGCCAACTCAAGATTCGGTACAAGCTATGTTCCAACAACTCCTACAAGGCCAGGCATCTAACAACCAAAAATTTGTTGATATCAACAATCGGCTAGACTCCTCTCTTACCGAGGTCTCTACACAGATAAGCAACATCAACAACAAAATTCGCCAGCTAGAGAAAGGCAAAGCTAGTACAAGCGGACAAGGTACTTTACCCGGCCAATGTGAGACAAATCCCAAGGAGTATGCAAACGTGATCACTCTAAGGAGTGGAAAGGAAGTACAACCACGGTCTACAGCAAAAGACAATGAGGACATTGTGGTCCAAGAGGGGGAGAGTGATCTTTCAAATGATCAAGAGATCACCTTTGACAATGTCTATATTGAAAGGGTGAGAAAAGGCAAAGAAGCGGTTTTGGAAAAAGAAGTGGGGGAAACAAGCAAAGAAAAAAATATTTTCGTACCTCCACCTTACAAACCAAAGCTACCCTTCCCTGGACGCTTCAAGAAACAGCTAGTTGAGAAGCACAGAGCCTTGTTTGAAAAACATTTGAGAAATTTTGAGCTCAAAATTGCCGTTGCTTGATTGCTTAGCCATGGTGCCGAAATATGCAAAGTTCCTGAAGGACACGCTTGCCAAGACAGCTAAAGGTTGTCAAGAGGTCATGGTGTTGATTCAAGAGTGCAGTGCAACCATCCACAAGGAGATAGCACCAAAGAAGCTAGGAGATCCAAGCTCATTCACCATACCTTGTGCGCTAGGGCCATTGAAGTTTAACAACTGTTTGTGCGACTTAGGGGCAAGCATTAACTTAATGCCCTACTCCATTGCAAAGAAGCTAGGCTTCACCATGTTCAAGGAATGCAGGATCTCATTGATCTTAGCAGACAGAAGCGTAAGACTCCCAGTAGGAGTGCTTGAAGACCTACCGGTGAGGATAAGCAATGTGAGTGTCCCCACGGACTTTGTTGTTCTTGAAATGGATGAAGAACCGAAGGATCCCTTAATCTTTGGAAGACCGTTTTTGGCTACTGCTGGAGCCATAATAGAAGTCAAGAATGGCAAGATTTCACTACACTTGGACAAGGACATCAAGCTTAACTTCCATATCAATGAGGTTTTGAAAAAACCAACGATTGATGGACAAGTCTTCTACATAGACGCTATGGATCTTTTGGTTGATGAATTGCTAGAGGAATTAAACCAAGAGGATCATCTACTGCTGGCGCTAACAAAGGAGTGTGGAGAGTATGGCTACCTCAGTGATCAAACCCAAGAATACATTCACATCCTTGATTCTCGCAAAACTGTCAAGGAGATCGACCGAGAGATCAAGCCACTCACTCGATCCAAACCACATATTGATAGACCGATCGAGCAATCTACTCGATCCAATGAAGCAATCGACTCACTTACCCGATCTCCTGCCCAATCCAGTGAAGAATGACCAAGAGGATCGAGCAAGACCACTCGATCAGGGAAAGATCGAGTGGTAGATCGACCAATCCACTCAATCTCAGCGGGACAGACGCTTGAAGAAGAAAGTATGGAGGCTCATGACTCAGGGTCTAAGGAAGCAAATGAGGACAGCATTCTCAACAAGAACCAAGAGGAGGACTGGAGTGAGCTGCTAGCCCCAAAGGTGGACCCCAAACAGCTACCAACTGGTCTAAGGTACGCTTTCTTAGGATCGAATGAGACTTACCCGGTCATTGTTAATGACAATCTGAATGATGATGAGTTAGACTTACTCCTTAGGGAATTGATAAAGTATAGGAAGGCCATTGGGTACTCTCTTAGTGACATCAAAGGTATTTCACCATTACTTTGTACTCATAGGATTCATTTAGATGATGAGAACACTTCTTCAATAGAACACCAAAGGCGTTTGAATCCGAACTTGAAAGAAGTGGTTAAAAAAGAAATCCTAAAACTCTTAGAGGCTGGCGTGATATACCCTATCAGTGATAGCACGTGGGTCTCTCCAGTCCATGTGGTACCTAAGAAAGGGGGAATCACGGTTATAAGAAATGACAAAGATGAGTTAATTCCTACTAGAGTTATAGCGGCCATAGGATGTGCATTGACTATAGGAAACTCAACAAAGCCACTAGGAAAGACCACTTCCCACTGCCATTCATTAATCAAATGCTAGAAAGATTAGCCAACCATCCTTATTACTGTTTTCTAGACGGTTATAGTAGCTTCTTTCAAATCCCGATTCACCCCAATGACCAAGAAAAGACAACATTCACTTGTCCTTATGGAACATATGCATATAGGAGAATGCCTTTTGGATTATGTAATGCTCCTGCTACATTTCAAATATGCATGATGTCTATATTTTCTGACTTGATTGAGGAGATGGTTGAGGTATTCATGGATGATTTCTCCGTGTATGGCTCTTCCTTTGGTGTTTGTTTGTCTAATCTGTGCAGGGTACTCAAGAGGTGTGAGGAGACCAATCTCGTGCTCAATTGGGAGAAATGTCACTTCATGGTGAGAGAAGGGATTGTTCTTGGCCACAAGATCTCAGGAAAAGGCATTGAAGTAGATAAAGCAAAGGTGGAAGTGATGGTCACTTTGGCACCTCCGGCTAACGTGAAAGGCATAAGAAGTTTCTTGGGGCATGCTGGTTTCTACAGGAGGTTTATCAAAGATTTCTCCAAGCTAGCACGTCCTCTAACAAGGCTACTATGCAAAGAAGCTGAGTTCAACTTTGATGAAGAATGCCACCAAGCGTTCAAGACTATTAAAGGCGCGCTAGTGACCGCACCGATAGTCCAAGCTCCGGATTGGGACTTTCCCTTTGAGATCATGTGCGACGCTAGTGACTATGCTGTAGGAGCTATCTTGGGGCAGAGGAAAGACAAGAGATTGCATGTTATCTACTATGCTAGCCGCACCTTGGACGATACACAAGTGAAATATGCAACTACCGAGAAGGAGCTCTTAGCGGTGGTATTTGCATTTGAGAAATTCCGGTCATACTTGGTGGGTTCGAAAGCGATTGTATACACTGACCATGCTGCCTTGAGGTACATATATTCCAAGAAGGACACAAAACCGAGACTCTTAAGATGGATCCTTCTCTTGCAAGAATTCGATATGGAGATCAAAGATAAGAAAGGCATAGAGAATGGTGTAGCGGATCATCTTTCTAGGATGAGAGTGGAAGAAGTCCTATGTTTAGACGACTCACTCCCTGAAGAGCAGCTCATGATGATCAATACCGCGGTATGTGCAAGGCTAGAAGACAAACTTGAAGAAGTTTTGAGCCTAAAAGAAGAAGACCTCCCTTGGTATGCGGATATAGTCAACTTCTTAGCTTATGGGGAAGAGCCTACTCATTTGGACCGGTACCACAAGAAGAAATTCATGAGAGACGTCTCACACTACTTCTGGGATGACCCTTACCTATACAGAAGGTGTGTGGACAGCCTATACCGAAGATGTGTCACAAGAGAAGAGGCGAGAGACATACTTCTACATTGCCACGGTATGACATATGGGGGTCATTTTACGAGCTTCAAGACTGCTACAAAGGTTCTCCAAGCTGGATTTTGGTGGCCTACACTCTTCAAAGATGCACATGAATTCATCAAGTCATGTGAAGCATGCCAAAGAGCCGAGAACATCACCAAAAGAAACGAAATGCCACAAGCACCAATCTTTGAAGTAGAGATCTTTTACGTGTCGGGAATCGATTTCATGGGGCCATTTCCATCATCTTATGGCAACAAGTACATCCTTCTAGCAGTAGACTATGTGTCTAAATGGGTGGAAGCCATAGCCTCACCAAAAAACGATTCAAAGGTGGTGGTTACACTTTTCAAAACAATCATCTTCCCAAGATTTGGAGTCCCTAAAGTGGTGATTAGTGATGGAGGCAGCCACTTTATCAACAAAATTTTTGAAAGTCTCTTTAAGAAACACGGTGTTAAGCACAAGGTGGCCACGCCCTATCACCCTCAAACAAGTGGCCAAGTGGAGGTATCAAACAGGCAAATAAAGACCATCTTAGAGAGAACCGTGGGAGTCACTAGAAAGGACTGGTCTAGCAAGCTTGATGACGCTCTTTGGGCGTATAGAACAGCCTACAAAACTACAATAGGAACCACGCCTTTTAACCTCATCTATGGCAAGTCTTGTCACCTTCCTGTGGAAGTAGAGCACAAGGCTCTTTGGGCTGTGAAGCAACTCAACTACAATCTCAAGACCACCCAAGAGAAACGGCTGATACAACTTCAAGAACTTGATGAGATGAGGATGGATGCCTATGAAAGTGCCAAGATTTACAAAAAAAGGACCAAAGCCTTTCATGACAAGAAGCTGGTGCACAAGGAGCTCAAAAGGGGCGGCATGATTCTGCTCTATAACTCAAAATTGAAGCTGTTCCCTGGAAAGCTCAAGTCTAGGTGGTCCGGACCGTTTGAAATAGGAGATGTATTACCATATGGAGCTATAACTTTGGTTGGGAAGAATGGAGAACATTTCACAGTGAATGGGCATAGAGTCAAGCCCTACATGACGAGTGACTGCAACAGGGAGAGCACCACATTGTCTCTCCAAGACGCCCCCCTAGCCTAACCAGATAAAGTCAAGCTTAGAGACTTAAAACAAGCGCGCTTGGGAGGCAATCCCATGACTATCATTGTACATATTTTTGTTTCAATTTTATGCTTTCTACTTCAAGTGTGTAGGTGCAAAGAAACAAGAGCCAAGAAGCACGTTAATGGGTTCTACAAAGTGATATCACTCGATCGTGATCTAAGATCGATCAAGAGATCGACCCAATCACTCGATCACGAGCAAGGCAAGCCTAGAACGAGAACTTCAGTCGATTAACTCCTCGATTTAAATCAGATGGACCAGCCAATCGACCCAACCACTCGATCACAGAAAAATAGGCGTGAGATCGAGTGATAGATCGACCCGTTTCACTCGATCTTGCGCCAAGGGAAGTTTTCAAATTTCCCCCTCTTTCTCATTCCCTCTAAATTTTGAATTTGAATTGTGGTCAAATGAGGCTCCTTTGACCATAGAAAACTGTGCTTTGACAACAATTTAAAATTCCCACTTGCATGCTTGTC
>JAHZTW010000042.1:700626-713369 GCA_020283515.1 Alliaria petiolata
CAACTAACTCACTTGGTTCAGGATAAGGTCACGAGCTAAATATGAACTCGTAATGCGAACGGGTTAAGTGTTTAATGGGATCACTCTTGAAAGGAACCTTCTTAATGCAAAATGCTAAGGGTAAAAACCAATGGATGCATACAAGGTTAGACTACCATCTACCCAGAACATCTATTTCGTTTCATACCCTAGTCTATATTGCTCCCTCTTAAGCTACCCTTCTTCTTGGCATTTCGCCTTATTCCCGTTATGACTTCTCGCTATTACCTTTCCTGGTCATTTCGGGGGACTTCTTCTTTGTTGGAGATCGGTTTCGGCTTCCTGGCTTCTTTGTTGCGTTCCTTTGTGTTTTACCTTTGGTGTTTTTGGCCGGATTTGGACTTTGTTGATTGACCTTCTTTTGCTTTCTTTTGGAATCGCCTTTTTGCTCTTTTGTTTTCAAGCCTTTTTGGTGCCGCCATCTCCCTTATACGTGTTCCCGTCTGACTAAGTGGTTTTCTTTTCTTTCCTTTTCTGTAAATGTATCACCAATCGGAACCCACCCCCTTTTCCTAATCTAACCAGCAATATCGGCTTCAAATTTCGGTATCAAGCCAATTTCAGTGTCTAAACCACCTATCCTAGTGTTGACTCGAGATGTGAGCCAACGTCTATATGGAAATCTAACCTTGTCGGCCTAAACCCAACACTTTTTGCCTAAGAAGATTCGAAAATGGTGCAAAGGCCTCACATTCTCTCACAAAAGTGTTTATGGCTTTAAAACAAAGGTTAAGGCTTTGGGTGTGGTAAAAAGGAAAAGAAAGTCCAAGTGAAATCCATGAGTTATTTGACAAACACAAACGAGATAATTAAAATTTTCAAATTAACGGTTCAAGTTCATTAGGGAAATGGTTCAATTCGCAATGCATCAAGCTAAAACCGAATTTCACAAGACAAATTCCAAATGTGGTGCAGCGTTAAGCTCAGTCTAATTCAAAATGCATCAAACAAACAAGAACTAAGGCATTGAGTTCATGACTTATAAATGGCTATTTACAAGGATTCATCATACTTATTACCCTATGTGAATGCTTATGAAACCTAAATGAATGCATCTAGACTCAATCCTAATATGGAAATGCGACTACATGAATATTTTTGTGGAACAAAGTTTTCAAAAATTTTCCATTTTTTTTGTGTTTTTCTATGCAAGTTTTACGAATGCAATGGTTGATCTAAATGATGCATAACTACGTACTCCCCCAAACTTAAATCACACAGTCCTGGTGTGATAGAAGAGAGGAAGAATACGGTCCTAAGATGATGCAAGAATGTTCAAACAAAAAGCAGAAAAATAAAGAAAAAGAAATGCTTATATACAACGGTTTGGGAGTGGTACCTCACTGTTCGTTATGATGTGAGGACGTGGTGTCCTCACTGGTCGAGAAGGAAGGATTGTCTGATTCTGGTATCGGGGACTGGCTCGCATGCCTCTTCCTCGATATGCTCTCCTCCTGGCAGGAAAGCCTTGCTGGCTCGCTATGGTCGTGTTCTCTTGGCAGGAACGAGAAGGAATGCCTCTCCTGGGGAGTTTGGATGTCTGCTTCGTCTGATTCTTCTTCTTCGTTCCCTTCTGCTTCCTCTGGAGACATATCGGCTTCAAACCGTGGCGATGATGTCGAGCCTTCAGCGATGATGGCGACTTGCTTGCCCTTTCAGGCCTTTCACGTGGCCTTTGATTCCCTTCACCGTGGAGACAAGCTTTCTGATCGAACGGTCTTGCCACTTGCAATACCGCTGGAGCACATTGATCCTATCATGAGCCGCCTTGAGAGTGATATTCTCACATATTTCACATATTTAGCATGCATTTAGAATAGGTTTTCATGCATACATCATTCATAATAGGCTAGTTTGCATCATTTATCTCATTTTAAGTCCTAGAACACTTTGCATTAGCATTTGCATGGTTTCTTGCATGTTTGCATCATTTTCAGGTTGTTTAGAGTACTTGGAGCTGAGATGGATGCTGAGCATCGCCAACAAGATGAAACAAGAGCCTAGGAGTTGGCAGGAATCAAAGGAAAAACTCGGACAAAAGCAAATCACTCAAGATCGAGAGGTAGATCGAGCACCATGACACGATCTAAGGCTGATCGAGAGGAAGATCGAGCAGCATGACTCGATCACTAGGCAGAACGACTGAAAGATCGACTGACCAACCTGATCACAGAGCAGATCGACTAGACGATCAACCAGAATGGCTCGATCAGCCAGTCCATGCGCACAGCCTCTTCTATAAACACTGTGATTGTCTTCTTGTGAGGGGACCACCTTGGCATGAAAGTCTCCTAAGAGACAAGCAGCCCTTGTTTTAGGGAAAGGGTGGAAAATTTTCTAATGTTTTCACCTTATGACAAAGGGGAGAAAGACTTTCTTAGACACTTATCACCAATTATCATTTTCTAGACAATCACTTTTTAATATTGAAAGTGAGGCGTGAGAGAGATTTCTTACTTTGTTCTTGAGTGTTCTTCACTTGTTCTTGCTTGTTCTTGCTTGTTCATCATAGTTCTTGTTTGTTTCTTGTTTGTTTCCTTTGTTAAAACTCTTGTATTTTGTATAAGATTCAAGTATCTTTATCCTTCTAAAGTCAAATCTTTCTTCTTGTTAAAAACCGCTTATGTTCATCAGCTCTAAACTTGTGTTTAAGAGAGGTATGAACATGGCTTGTGAGTAAACCACCAAGGTTTGGGGTTGGGATGATTTAAGGGGGTTGAAAACTAGATTTTGGGTATTTTCTTGTTCTTCATCTAATTCTCTTCTTGGATTTGGGGGTTTTAAGGTCTAGAGATTCTCGATGGAGATCTCTTTAATCTAGGGATTTCCTTATCCCAAAAAGACTTAGGAAATCCCTTAAAACCAAATCCAAGAGACTAGCTCATCCTTTCCCATACACCATGGATGTTTAGGGAGCTAGTTAAGCCGTTTTTTAAGATCTATGCTTAATGTTCTTCACCTTATCTTTCCACCATACACCATGGGTTAGGATGATAGAGTGAAGAAAGGATTTACACCATACACCATGGGTAAATCTAGTTAAGTTTCTTAAGGCTTAGAGATAGCACTAAAAAGTGTAAAAAAATATGTTTTCAAAACCCAAGTTCGAATTTTCAACCTCCCTAAGAATGAATCCCAACCTTGAATCTGTTTTTAATATTTGAAAACTAAAAATCATTTTCTCCCTGTTCAAAGTTAATTGTTTTCTCTAAAAAATCTTTAAATTAGCTTAATTATGCAATAGAGTTTTTATAAATTTGTAAAATCGTGTTTGAGCTATTTTTAGTATTTTAGAAATTTTCTAGAGTCTTGTTTTATGTCTGGTATTGATTTGGTAGCCGTTTGATTTTTAGAAGTAGTTTTCGAAAATCTTGCCACTTAGCATATATTTGTCTAGATAATCCGGTTTTAAGTTTTGATTTTGTAAAATTAGTAGATCGGTTAGTTTATTGTTTATGAGTCATCTAGAAGTAGTATAACCCTTCTGTGGGATTTGTAAAATTGTTTTTGTGTCTGTTTAAATACCGCAAGCAATTGTTTTAGGATTCTTACCCAATTAAACCGAATTTTGCTTAGGTTTATAAATTTCTTGTATTCCTAGTATCTTTCACCACAAGGTTGGATTGACATCCTGAAGTATTACAATGACATGACTATGCTTAGGATTTGATAATCACACAGAAAAAGCTAGTTATCAGAGAGTTCGGTGTGGTCCACTGGTGATTGGATCGAAATGATAACGATCTGCCCCATATATAGGGGAAACCAAACTCGTCGGTAGGGTCATCATAGCCGTCTTCACTCTCATCTTCTTCCTCAGCAACCATACCGGCTCCTTCCCGATATTCCTCCTCGTAGTCCTCATTGAAATAAGCTCCGTATGGAAAAAGATGCTCATCATGTGGGTTGAAATCCAGATTCCTTGGCTCCCTTATTGTGGTCAAGTACGGGTTCGGCAAGAACAATACTGCAGCTTGTCCTGATGGGCGAGTGAATTGATATCGGTGTCCATGTCGATATGGCTTCCCGAGAAACTGGCATTTCTTCAGATATGCTATATCTATCCACCGGATCCCGTGTGTTGGCTCCTCGAGATCAATGCCAGCCCCTTTCAGGATGGCAGATACATCTCCTCCACAGCCTATCTGAGGCCTATCGCTCGGTGTGGATATCATCCACGACTTGTAATGGAGAAGCTCCTTCAGCAATATCGTGATCAACCCGGTGCTTCTTCTGCTTCCTTTCAGTTCAAACTCGTTCCGCGTCTCTTGAATGATTTCCACCAGACCGTCATCCATTATCTCCAGCTCCTTAGCCAGGACAGCTCCACATTCCTTTCTTGCAAAGAAAGTATGTGCAATAGCTCTTTGCACATACCTCAAGGCTGGATGCCTTATTCTGGTGCTCTTGTTCACGCCGGGCCTGTACGTTCCCACTCCGATGTGCATCCACAGTGCTTCCAGCTCCTCCCTTTCCATGTTGAGGGTCATCTCGCGCATATCGCCTTGGCTAAACCCGAATATCGACTCCAACTCCCGAAATGTCATTCCGTGAGTGTCGCTTCCATACTTGAAGCGGATGTGACCATCACCGACTTCCTCCTAGGTAATTTCTCCAAAAGCGTAGAAGGTTACCTCCAGTGTTGCAAGGAACTGGAAGGTTACCTCATCATGGGACGCATAAGCGTTTTCCATGAATCGCTTCAGACCCATTGCGTTAAAGAGGATCTGGCAGTCTTCGTAGATGCCCAATTCGATCATAGTTTCCTCATGGGGGTAGCGTGTGGCCTTGAACTCCATTCGCCTGAATGCTGTACGCATTTCGGCTAGAGTGTGTCGGGAACTCCTCCTTCCTGATGCACGTGTGGGTGAACGTACCATAGCCGTTCGGATGGATTCTCCGACTGGTCTCTTCCCTTCTCTCTTCTCCGTTTGGTATTCCCTTGATCTCCCAAGAATAGCTCCGCTTCTTGTTGCTCCTACCATTGTACCTATCAATCAAAAACACTCGAAAGTGTGTAAGTACAAGGAAAAACTCTAAGAACAGGGATTATCTTGCATGTATGTTTAAACATATGGCAACTCTATTCATGACTAAAGAGACCCAAGCAGACATATCCGAGTTATTACTAGATCGGGAAAAGCCTAAACCGTGAAGAATAAAGAGTATCCTTATGAGTTGTTCTTCACAGATTCAGATTTTTAGCGAAGCTTGCGTTAGACAAAAAGGTGGAAAAAGGGATTTCTAGAATCTCAACACTTCAAAAGAGTTTTAGCTGTGAAGCTATTCTCACAAATAGATGTGCCGATATTCAGAAAATCCTACAAAAAACCTAAGCTTTTACGCAAAATTGTCTTAAAAACGTTTCTCCATCTATTCTCAAATCTCTAATGCAGCGAATCTAAACAATCCCAAGAGATAATCAACCATATCGTTTTAGATAAAAAATTACCTTAGAACGATATTTGCAAAAATCCTTGGAAGAAAGCACAGATTCGAGTTTGCGAAATTAAAAGCTCAAAGACAGATTTCTAGGATTGAGAGTGATGGGGAATGAAAACGAGAGAGGCGAGGGTCTTTATAAAGAGGACACAAGGGGAGAAAAGGGTTTGACTAGGGTTTCTTGGTTTGGGGAATAGTTGTCGGTTAACCCTAACTAAGTGTTCTTGCCTTATCCAGAAAAGTGGGCCATTAATTTGAGCGCTTTTCTCGGATTGGCCAAGTCTAATTACCCTTTTACATGGACGACCATATCGGGTTGACTCCGATATGGTGTGATTGACGTTACGGATATCGGCTGGTTCCCGATATGTGACCACAGCGAAGGTTGTCTAGCTTAGGGCTCGTTCTATATCGGCTACACACCGTTGTGTCTGCTCGACAGAGAATGCCTAGGGACAATATCAGGGTGTTATCCCGATATTATATCCCGTTGCTGTGCTAGACAACTCCTCATAGGTTTAGCTCCTCTTATACGTAAGTGACCCCACCCTATCTTTCATGGGATCCTGAAAACATTAAACTAGACTAGAAAAAGCATTAATATGTACATGGATAAGCTTGGGGTGTCTCCCAAGAGCGCTTTGTTTTGAGTCACTTAGCTTGACTTTTTGTGATCATTTTTCAGTGTGAAAGGGGGAAACGAACACCCCTTGATCCTGTAAGAGGATCTTTACTTTCCTTAATCATAGAGATGAAATCAGCCAGAGATACATTGGATGTCCCCTCTTTGCTTACCTTAGAACCCTTTTGAATGGTCAAATCGGTGTCTTTTATCACCTTAAGGTAAGCAAAGGGTCTGACCTTTCCTTTGATTTTCAGCTTGTATCTTATCTCACCATCAGCAGAGATGACAGGTTTGAGAGTCATACCGTCCAGAAGATCACCGAGGGTTGGTCCTTTCTCATAGGATTTCTTGCAAGTGATCACCTCTTTTGGTGTTTCACGGACTTCTTTTGGCTGATCCTCGAACATAGCGTTGAGCGAGATTCCATCAAAGCTGGCTCCATCGTAGCATATTTCCATTGATGGGTCTTGAGTTTTCCCAATCGGTTTCTTCAGCACAAGAGAGTATGCATGATCTTTTTCGTCGATCTTCTTCCCCTTTGTGTCAAAATGCATCACCAAGCTCCCGGTTAGCCTTACCTCAACCTTCCCGCTTCTACAATCAAACATATAACCGGCAGAGGCTAGGAAAGGTCTTCCCAACAGGAGGGTTTCCTTGACATCTTGGTCCATTTCTATCACCAGAAAGTCGCTTGGCAGAAGCACATTTCCAATCATAAGAGGTAGGTCTAGTAGCTTCCAACCTGTCTTCCTTTCACTTCCATCGGCCAGTGATAACGGCTTCTTGCAGTCGGTATAGGTATCATACCCGAGATGCTTAGCCGTGGCGAGACTCATCACATTGATGCTTGCTCCGAGGTCACACAAACAATCTTCAAAGGTAATTCCTCCGAGTGTGCATGGTAGAGTGAATGATCCTGGATCTTCGAGCTTCTTCACTACTAAGGTTTCTTCCTTAGGTTTCTCTTCACGAGCTGCTGCATTCCTTCCTATGGTTGCCATTGCATCGGCATAGAGCTTGTCCTTCAAAGCTACTAGGAAAGCTGGAATAGGCTTGGTGCTGTCAGCATTGTTGAATAGATCATCAACCTTCTTTAAGGTTTCGATCAATTCGGCTTCGTGTTCCTCTATTAGCCGCTTCTTGTGCCTCTGAGGGTATGGCATTGGTGGTTTGTAGACTAGCAGGAATTGTGCTTTTGGGGGAACAGTGGCTGCTTTCTCTTCAGAGGCTTCCAAATTTTTCGAACTCCCTCCCCTTCTTAGGATGTCGATGNGAGTGAATGATCCTGGATCTTCGAGCTTCTTCACTACTAAGGTTTCTTCCTTAGGTTTCTCTTCACGAGCTGCTGCATTCCTTCCTATGGTTGCCATTGCATCGGCATAGAGCTTGTCCTTCAAAGCTACTAGGAAAGCTGGAATAGGCTTGGTGCTGTCAGCATTGTTGAATAGATCATCAACCTTCTTTAAGGTTTCGATCAATTCGGCTTCGTGTTCCTCTATTAGCCGCTTCTTGTGCCTCTGAGGGTATGGCATTGGTGGTTTGTAGACTAGCAGGAATTGTGCTTTTGGGGGAACAGTGGCTGCTTTCTCTTCAGAGGCTTCCAAATTTTTCGAACTCCCTCCCCTTCTTAGGATGTCGATGTCCTCATCGACTTGAGCCCGTTTTGGAGAAGTGATTTCGGGTAGATCCCGTTTTTCCTCTTTGAAAGTGGTGATCATTTGGCAATACTCCTTTGGATTTATGACGGATTTTCCAGGAAGGTTGCTTATTTGGCTTGTAGATGCAATTCCTTTGTTGTTCTCCAATGCTTTAACGCGAGTTGTTAAGGCTTCAATCTTCCCGGATAGTTCCATGTTGACACCATCTATCTTGTTATGCACTTCAGCAAAACGTTTGTGTATATCCGCTTGGATATACGTTTGACCTTGGAGTAGTTGCTTAAGAGTGCCTTCCAAGTCAAAACCAGCTTGAGCAGGTGGATTTCCTTGTTGTTGTTGAAAGCCAGGAGGTACAAAGCCTTGTTGGTTCGTGTATGTCACGAATTGTTTTGCTCCTCCTGCTTGTTGCTGTGGGTATGTCTGGCCCTGTGGGTTGGCGACGTTTGTGCTCCGGTAGGACAGGTTGTTGTTTGGTCTCCAATTGTTGTAACCTCCTTAGCGTTGATGTAGTTAACATCTTTGTACTGAACGTCCTCCCCTTCTTGAACTTGAGTGAGTTCTTCCACGTAATGTATTTCCTTTTGAGCTTGGACAAGTAGTAACTTGTCAAGTTTCTCATTTAGCTCCTTGATCACTTTCTGGCTTCCATTTACTTCTTCTTTGGAACCTCGGTTGGATCTGTCATAGACTTCGTGGTAAGAAGAGTCACTCTGAGCTAGATTTTCGACCAGAGCAAGACCATCGTCAACATCTTTGGTTAAGAAATTGCCATTGCTCGCCGTATCGAGGAGCATCCAAATTTTAGGAATGACACCACGATAGAGAGTGCTGAGGAGTGATTCTTTACTGAATCCATGGTGGGGACACTGAGTAGTATATCCCTTGAATCGCTCACAGGCTTCACCGAAGGTCTCATTGGATTTCTGAGTGAATCCGCTTATCTCGTTCCTCAATCGGGCTGTCCTCGATGTAGAAAAGAACTTCATCAGAAAAGCTTTTTTGCAGTCTGCCCACAAGGTAATGGTTCCGTGGGGCAGTGTTTTCTCCCAGGCGTGTGCTTTGTCTCCCAATGAGAAGGGAAACAATCGCAGCTTGAAACCGTCTTCGCTTACACCGTTGATCTAGGTCATGTTGCATACTCGGTCGAACTGGTCGAGATGATCAAGTTGGTCTTCCAAAGGCAGACCGAAGAATCGGTTGTTCTGCACCATGGAGATGAGACCGCTCTTGATCTCGAAATTATTATTTTGGACCGGTGGTGGCTGAATACCATGTCGGGTTGCTGTCGAAATCGGTGCGTCCCCTGCACCGATTTGCCTAATAGGTCTTGGAGCAGCTGCAACGCCAGGCTGTCCTTGGACTCCTTGTACACCCTGTGGACCTTGGGATCCTTGGTGACCTTGTTCTCCTTGTGCACCCGCAGCTCCTTGAGCACCTTGTTGATTATCCATTGTCACACGGTCTTGTGTTTCGGCTTGTTCCCGATTTCGTCTGGCTAATCTTTCGAGCAGGTGGATATCGTCTATTCGGGGGACAAGATTTGTTGTTCCGTGTGAACGTAGGTTCATATACCTGTCAAAACAGAGATATGCGAGTAGAAGTGTTAAATGACTGGAAAAATAAAAACTTATCCTTATAACGACCTAGGACCGAAATGACTAAACTTTCTCCCAAATCGGCAACAGCGACAATTTGATATGCAGGTTTTTAGGTCTTCTTCAATGACTCAACACTATTAACCGAATGCAGTATAGCGTATGGGGTATCAATCCAATTTGGGAGTGTTAGTGAACAGATCAGTCATATCGGGTTATAAGTCAAGCTCGAAATGGGTAAAGATTGAGACTTTACTACTGAAAACTACTAAAGGATAGATCTTGTGTCACTCAAGACCATAAATGAAATGACTGTAAAGGTATTAAGCAGAAACTAGAGAATTAAATGGTAAAAAGATGAGCTTTCAAGATAAAAGAAGGATCAAGATGGGTTTTATGAACTAGGTGACTCTCGGATTGTTTTGTCAAGCTAAAGCTTTTGGATCACATCAAGACTTGGTCTTTTGATGGTGATTCTTAGGTAAAGGGATCCTCAAATCGTTAAGCCCATGGTGTTTGGGTCTAAACTCTTTGAATCTCTATCACCATGGACTAGCTTCGCGCATAGCGGTACAATAGAAGAAATAAGCATCTACAACGTCCCTATTGAACCGTAAGACCCTTAGACAGATGGTTAGTCTTAGCCTAAGGAATCAAACTCTTGTTCATGGATCCGGCTAAGCAAGCACGTGGCGTTCATGTCAAGCCGCCTCTGGACTTTAGGCCAGATGGCCAAACTAGACTAAGCTTTGGGAATGATAAACAAGAAAGAATCTAACTTTATGTTTTAGCCAAGCAAGAAATGTAAACCCGAGAGTTCCTTGGTCCTTTCAACCCATCAAAATCCTAAAAAGACTACTCGCTCGCCATTTGAGAAACCTCAAGATCCATAAGGATAAGAAGGTGACTCATGGCTTGCAAGATAGTCGAAAATAAGAAAAGGAAGAAGCTTTCTTGAAATACACTAAGCAATAATATTTAAAACTTCAAGATTGCATAAAAATCAAAGCTTTGAAACAAGCTTCAAGCTCTCGGTTTGAAAGAGAAGACAGAAAAGCAAAACTAGAAAGCGTGATGATAAGGATAAGAGTGGAGGAGAGAGTATTTATACATAAAAGAGGAAAAACCTAAAACGTTGGGACCACTTTCCCGAAATGGTACTATTTTGGCTTTTAGCGTTTCGGGCTTACGTCGTGATGAACAAGCCGAAACGCTAACTCTTCTGATTCTTCGGGCAGGCTCCATATCGGGCAAGTGTTTCGGGATCATGTCGTGAAGGCTTGCCTTCCTTGGTACTTGAATCAGGTACTCCCCGTTGCCTTGGTCCGATATCCGTCTTCATGGAACCCTTTTGCTGGATCTTTCTTCCGGGGTGCTTCATTAGGGACTAAGTCGCTGCTACTCGTCGAGGTTCATCTTGCGCTTGTCCATATCGCCTACGAGGTCCTGATCCATGCTCGATATTGCCCACTTGTCCTCCATTCGAGATCTCCTTCCTTGGTTTCTTCTTCAGACCATCCTAAGCACCTGAGAAAACACTCCAAACATGCAAGACTATGCAAAAACCTAACCTAATGCATCTATCCTAACATGAGTGAAAACGTGATGAAAACTAAGACTAAAGTGCAAGAATGAAGTCCTAACTATCATGAAACATGTACTAAAAACATGCAATTTACAGAGATATCAAATTGATGCAAAGGTTTTTGGCCTTCTGGTCAATCCTCAAACACACATGTCATTGTAGTATTTGAGGTGTCAATCCACTTGGGAAGCTAATGACACTTGAGATATAGAGAACTATGCTAAGCTAAGCTAATAGAGAAGGGAAATTTTCTAACAGCCTAAATGATTATTAAAAGCGAAAGAACACAAAAGCTAGCAACCTAGTGACAAACTAGAAAATAAGAGAAAGCCAATAAAGAGCAAAATCTAACAACCTAAACAAAGACTACAAAAATAAAATTCAAAAGTGGTTTTTAATAGGATGAGATATTTGATATGGATGATGCACATGGGCGATCAATGATGGCTTAAGACAACATCTAGACCTTGGGTCTTAGATGGTAATCCTTAGGCATAGGGTTTCTAATAAAGACTAATCCACTTTCGTGGTAGAAGTCACTTTGCTATCTCATGACCTAACCTCGCTCTCGCGTAGTGATCCATGAGAATAGCAAGCATAGATCCCCAACCCTATAAAGCCAAAATCCCCCTAGACAGATGGTTAGTCTTAATCTAGGAAAGGTAAATCTCTTGTTTATGGGTTTGGCTAAGCAAGCATGTGGTGTTCATGTCAAGCCGCCTATAGTCTTTAGACTAGTTGATCAAGCTAGACTAAGCTTTGAGATCAATAAACAAGAAAGGATTAAGATCATTAAATGCATAAGCATCAAGATCTATCACCATAAATCTTTCACATCCTAATAACCACGAAATCTACTCCCTTTTCATGTGTTTAACCTCTAGATCCATGAGAAAATATAAGCTAAGCATGATTAGAGAGAAGATATATGACAAGAAATAAATAAAGGCAAAGACTCTACCAAGAAATGCTAGAGAACAAGTCTTGGTTAAGCTTAAACCAAAAAGAAAAGTTCTTGAACTCAAGAACAAAATAAAAGCTTAAAATTAAATTCTACTCATGAATAACCACAAAATTTTATGAAGAATATGTGGCTAAACAAGATTAGAAAGCAAGAACAAGAAGAAATAAATTAAGGGAAGTGCAAAAATTAAATTAAAATAAAAAGTATTTACATGGTTCTTGAAAATAAAAAGAGAACTAAGCAAAAACTAAAAATGTCTAAAAGGAAAAGAGGGAAGAGAGGAGTAGCTCGTGACAAGAGGCTACATATTTATAGAAGAGCCACAAAAACCCTAGAGAACCTTATCCTCTCAAAAGGGATCCAATGCTAAAAGCAACATTCTTTGGACTCTTGTGCTCTTTTGGATTTATGCTGCAACAGCTTCATGTCGATATGGCACCCTGATATTGGCTCCAAGCTCTTACCTTCCCAGCAGAAGCTTCATCGGGCACAAGTCGTTATGCTTACCCGTTATAGACTAGCTTGCCGAGCAGGCCAGACCGATGCTCACTGTTTCCGCAGTATCTTCTGAACCGCCGATCGTAATGACTTCATACTTCCACTAAATGATATGTAACTCGATCCTCTACAAATCGTGTGAAGACATCAGAAGATGAATCGAGCCAGAAGTCCTACGTCCGAGCTGATCTTCCCACACAATGGGTTGTCCATTTCGGTTTAGTTGATTGATCTGGAAGCAGACGTCTTGCTTCATATCAGGATGTGGTCGTTGTGGCTGACCGTGGTGGCTGTAGAAGTCTTCTCTTTTGCTCCTTATTGCCTTGGCTGCTCATTA
>JAHZTW010000043.1:0-12655 GCA_020283515.1 Alliaria petiolata
CTCTTTGTGCATTCGAGATTTGAGATCTTTCCAATCTAGGGCCGGTTTCTTGTAGACAGTTGGAGTGTTTTCCTTTAGCCACCATTCATAAGCTTTTCCTGTGAATGCTTGGACAACTTGTGATATCTTCTTTTCCTTGGGAATATTGTTGAATTGTAGCCACTTCTCCATATTGCTTTCCCAACTTAGATACACTTCTAGATTCTTGCTTGAACCTGAGAAGACTAGAGAATTTGAGCTGTAACTTCTCCTTTTGCTGACTTGCTTCCTTGGACCGGTTGGGTTGGAGTTAGCTTGTACTCAGTAAGGAACAGCTTCATAACTGTGGGACTTCGTTTCATGCTTGGGAGGGTCGTGATAGTCCATGCCTGCTTGTACCTTGCAAGAACAAGGAAGAAGAAATATATCAATTCGAAATTATCAAAAATTTGATCTCAATAGGCTACCAAATGTAGTCCGTTGGAAAAAGAATCCAAATTTCGAAAATGAATAAATCTGCAAGCAATATCTCTCCTTAATCACGATCTTACAATTTAGACAAAGTTAAGAATGCAAATGGGACTCAAATATGGTAACTAAATGCACGCTTCTACACAATGCAATTTTAAAAATGGACCAAATATGGAATTAACACTTACTATACGGTAAATAAAATATGCAAGACTCTTTTTTTTTTTTTTTTGAATTTAAACGCACATAAAGCAAAACACGGTAACTAGACTTGATAACACTTATGTTTATGGAAAAATGAATCAAATGCAAAGAAACCCGAAATAAATATGCAACCACAACGATTATGATTTCCTTTATTTTTTTTTTATTTTTTTGAAATTTGCTTTTATGAAATAAATCAAACAGCAATTGCAGCAAGAATAAAAACGAAATGTGAATCAAATGAAACTTTTTATGGCTTTTGGAGTTTATGAAATAACAAAAACTAATAACAAAATAGAGAACAGAAACAAAACAGAATTGAAACAAAACAAAACGACTTTTTATGGGTTTTCGATTTATGAAATGAAACAAAATGAGAGAAAATAAAAGATAAAAGTTAGATTGATACAACCTGATGGATAGGAGCTTTTGAAGCTCTGATACGAGATGACACAGGACTGGGAATCGCTCCACAATCTTATAACAAACGGTGATCAAGAACTGATCAAAGAAGCTTGTGCGGAGGGGAGTGAAGGTAGAGATGGTGGTGGAAGTTGATTGACTCTCTCACTCGACGAACAAGACTGCCTGAATCTCACAAACAATCTCAATTCGTGGCTTCGAGAGAACAGATGTGAATTGCACACTCTATTCTAAAGAACAAGAACAATTCTCCAAAGAAACACACTTTGAAAGAAAACAAAATACATTGATTTAACTTCATTGAAAGGTAAATAAAATGATACAAATAGGTCAGCTTATATAGGGGCTCGACCTTGTACAAAAGGAAACAGTCATATACATATTAAGACAGCTAATTACTCTAAAATAAATGTGAAAGATCAAAAGGAAATGCTCCCAAAGATATTATAGCTGTTAGGCTTAAATGCTTGGCCAAACTTGGGAACTTGGAGAGCGCCTTATATCTTGATATTAACTTGATATAACAATGTAAGGATGGCCTCTTTATGGTGTAGAATCTCCAATATTCGTGCTTGCCAAGTTGTGAAAAGAAAGAGAGCTGTTGGGAAATGAATGCTCCAAGTGTGAACATGTCTTGATTAGGAAAGTGGGAATGAGCAAGGATTCGCTTAATCCTTTGGTTGCTGGAGTATGGTAAGGCGACTTGGGTAGCTTCTAGATGATTGATATACTCTCCTGGTCGCCAAAGTTTGCTTAGTAAATGAATAATCCCGAAAGCTTCCAAATAGGACAAGTTGGGGATCTTCCGGTTTAGAAGTTGAATAACATTTAAACCATAATGAAGTTCGGCATTACTCCAATTCGACGAGATCCCTGTTTGAGTCAAGATTCCATGCCAAGTCTTTTTGTAGCTTAATTCCTCCTGGTTCGGCCGGAAACCTCCAATTAGCGCACGTATATCCGAAACAGATAAGTTCGGCATCACCCATTTTGTAAGTTGGATAACTTCGTCATATGAGCTCGGCTTGAGCTGATTCCACTTCGGCATGATTCTTTGATGAGTTGAATTTCCAAAACAATTGGATTTGTTGCTGTAATCATCTTCTTTTGGCCGGAATGACTCGATGAATGATCGCAGGTCTCCATCGGGTTCATTGGAGCTCTGAATGGGGTTAAGACATGTGAACCAATTTGCCTCGTTAAAACCTTTCCTGGAAACTCCATTGGGATAAAACCAAGGATAAGGAAAAGAGTACAAATGGTCACAATCCATTTGTAAGCCTTAGCTCCACGTTCATATGCAAGCTCGGCAACTTGTGCAACTTCGGCAACTTGTTCTAGCATTGCTTCCGTTTGATGATCTTCAGTGCTCGACATGATCATACTCTGCTCCAGGATTGATGATAGGGATGTTAATTCGGGTTGGCCCGGCCCGTTTAGACCCGGCCCGTTTAAACCCGGCCCGTTTAAAATATATATGTTAAAGCCCGTTTAGACCCGCCCATTTAGACCCGTTAAAATTGAAACAAGCCCGTTTAAACCCGTTATGGCCCGTTAAAGATTTTTTTTCAGAAAATCTATTTTTTTTTCTACTCTTCTTCGTTCTCCTAAGCATTCTAAAAACCAGAGTATCATCAACACATGACATTAAAGAACATTTTAAGTTTGAGAGATCCTTGTAGAGATCATCAATTATTCTGTTTATAACTCCCCTTGATTAGTTTGCTAAACCAGTAAGTTAACCGATCTAGTATTAAAAAAAATTAAGAGATTTTGTTCAAAGTTTCAGTTTATGAAAAGTTCGGTGACGGCGAGGAGAGTAAAATCGGTCGGGAAGAGAAGAAAGAAAAAATCAACCCTAAACTAATCGGGTTAAACGGACCACCCGTTTAATTTCGTCAAAGCCCGTTAACTAAACAAGCCTAAAGGGGTCAACCCGTTTAAGTATGTTAAAATTTATTAGATAAACGGACCTAAACGGTTTAAAACAGACCCATTTAAGCCCGCTAATTTTGGACCCGATTTAACATCCCTAGTTAATGATATCCACGATATTGTGTCAGAGACCATGGACCGTATTCGGGACAGACAAGAAGCTCGAGGTAAAGTCTAACTTCTGAGTTATGTGGCTCAACAAGTCGATTGGTAGACTTGACGTGTTCCCATGTTTTGGTGAGTTTCCACGCTTTCAAACATCTTTTCCTTACTTAAATTTCTGCTTTGTTTGAGGACAAACAAAGGTTTAAGTCTAGGGGAGTTGATAACATGCATATTTCACCCGTTTTGTACGAGTATAAGTGAATGCTTTTATAATCATTTCACTAAGGCATTAATGCATAAACACTAGATTCGAGTATTTGGTTGTTCAAGACACTTTTGAGGTAAACTTAGCAAAAGACGTATATTTTGAAGCAAAACGAACATTTTCGGAATTAGTGTTGGAGGACATAAGTTCAACATCAGATGGAGACTTTCCCTCCACGAGATCTAGCTCATATTTGGAGACAAGGTAGGCTTATCAGCTGTCTTTCGCCTAGAGTGGTTTGAGTCTAATATCACGGTTGGATCTCAAGTTATGAAGGAAGCAAAAAGGTTCGTCAAGAATCAGGAGGAGCAAGATGGCCGCGCCACGGCCTAGTTAGAAGACCAGCGGCGGCCACTTGACCATTCCTGAGCCCATTTGCAGCCTAACTCAAACCTGAAGCCGTCAAATCCATGCCAAAACCTAAGTGGCGCCCAATGGGACTTGAAGACCTATAAATACTCGATGTTTAGGGTTTCATAAACAATTTCTTTTCACGTTTCTTTTTACTTTGGTTCGAGGCAAAATTTGTGGCCGGGAATCTCTCTCTCTCGTTTTTCAACTTTGTTCTTCAAGGGATATTGATTTCTTCTTGAACCCTCTTTAATTTCTATCAAGGGATAATCTACGCATTCATCAATCTATATTTCTACCCCCTTCTTCTATGTCTAAGTAGTTTAATATCGTTGGGTGTTCTTTGATTTTGAAGTTATATGCTTGCATTTAGCATGTTGACTTGTGAAAAGGAGTAGAAAGAAAAGGGTGATAAAAGGCTTGGAAGGAAATAAGGGAAGCATAGTTTGAAATGGTGGATCTTGTGTGATTAAATGTATAGCTCTAAGTTTGAAAAGTTATAGGTAGCCTTAAGAAAAGAAAAATGTCAAAGAGCCAAAAGGCCAAAGAAAAGAAAGGGCTACCTAGGATTATAAAGAAGAGCTAAGTTTGTAAAAGATCACACCATTCGCTATGAGATAAAGGTTGAAGAAGATTACCCTTAGAGCTTTAAAGGAAGAAGTGGAATGAATATCATGGGTTTAGAAAGGCACAAAGAGCCTTGTGATAAAATGGTAGCTTTAGAGGGTTGAGTGAGCTTGAAAAGAAATAATGAGAGGGGTTTAGGACCATTGATAGCATTATGGGTAGATGAGAGTCTAGTCTTGTATGCATCACTTGTCTTTTACCTTTAGCATTATGCATGAAGTTCAATCCTCTTTGAGTGAAACCCCTTATGAAAATTGGAAACCACATGAATTGAGATCATTCTTATCTCAAAGCCTAGTCCCTTAGCCAAATGAATTCACTTGCATTGCATTGTCATGATTCACGGTTTGCAATTTAATGAATGTTAAAGAGTTGGTTTGATAGGGAGACTTATCTAAATTGAATTCTATGTGCATTTGATTGTTGTGATGAGCATGGCTAACTCTTTTGGAGTAGAATAAATTCAAGTGCATCTTAGAATTAAGAAATAGGACATTGAGTTGATTATGTTTGTTGGAATTCTTGGATATTGAGCTCCCACTTCCACACCTCTCTCTTAGACTTGTCATGTTTGTTTGCTAGAGGACAAGCAAAAGGCAAGTTTGGGGAGTTGATAGACTCATAATTTAGCATATTTTAGCATTCATTTTAGATAGTTTTACATGTACTTTTGCATTCATTTAGCCACTTTTAGTCTCATTTGCATTCATATTAGAGATTAGTGAGTCTTAGCCTAGATTGTTGCATATTTGTACATATAGAGTCTTTATCAGGTGTTTTGGAGGCTTGGAGGACCATATGGAGTTTCATGGGTGATCAATAGGAGGAAGAGAAGCAGCCAAATGAGAAGAAGAAGTCCTTTAGAAGCATGTCGAGCATTTGGAAGTGCGAAATGTATGGGTCCGGGCGAGGCCCTTGAACATATATTCAGACTCCGAAGCCTTCTTAAAGGTTGTAGAGGATCCAGTGAACTTTCTAATGCCGTTAGAATCAAGTCATTCGGACCCCGGGATAGAAAGTTACAGCTATTTGAATCCATATCGAGCAGATGCATCGAACTACTAAGCTCGATACAGTCCAACCGAGAAGACGGAGCATGCATATCGGGCATTTGTATCGACCTACCAAGGACGATACACACCAATAGAAAGGCTGAAGACGTGTGTCGATCATTTGTATCGACCTAGTAAGGTCGATACAGCCAATGAAGAAGATCTTTAGCACCATATCGAGCTTCATATCGAGCTAGTAAGGTCGATACAGATCCATTCCGGGTAAAGATCGGGTCAGATGAGAATTTTCCGTTCCGATTCAGCTTTCTCGATCTGCATGAAAGTTGTAGGTAATTGAATCATCTTGTATCTGGATGTAGTTTCATATCATTACGAGCTGCGGTTAGGGAGATATGATGATTTCCGCAAGACTGCCCCTCCGGGTCAAAACCCGGTTTGTTCCGGGTTGACCCGGTTTGACCTCCTTCCCTATAAATACTTAAAAGCCTAATTTTTATGTATCTTCTCTTGTACTTAAACAGAAAAACGCCCTTTTGGGATTTTGTATGAGATTTTGAGAGTTTATGCAATTTGGAATTTGTCTTTGATTAATCTTCCATCTTTCTATTCTCTAATCATGTTTATCAATTTTTCCTTCATGGGATTAGTAGGTTTAGACATGATTAGTGAGTAGTTCTCTTAAGATCTTAGGGTAGGGTAGATTAGGGTGATTCTAATGATGGTTCTTGATGTCTAGGACTTAGATCTTTCAATATCCTTTCTTGTTTAGTGATTTTAATGCTAGATTAGCTTTGAGAAAAGTGATTTAGATCAAAGGGCATTTCCCACCCACAAGGTGTTTGATGAAATGCCCCAACCAACTAAATCAAGAGATTTACATGCTTAGCCTATGAAAGTAGATGTCTAAGGTGTTTATTGGTTATATGAAGCTTGTGTTTATTGCTTGATGATTATCTTTTCACTAATGATGATTAGCTCTTGAATAGATAATTAGCAAAGAGATTAGTGCCATGAGAGTGGATTAGTCTTAATTAGTGCTTCTTACCTAAGGATTAGTATTGAAATTAATTGGTTGGACATCTTGAATCAGATTTAGAGTCACCCAAAATCAATAACCCTATTTTTGGATTCCCTTTTTATCATTTGATCATCTTGTTTAGTTATTTGCATTGTTCTTACTTTTACCTTTGATTGCTACTTGTTTGTTCACTTGGGATGATAGAAAAACAACAATCTATATATATTTGCTTAGCTTAAAAAGTTCTATGCATTTCTAGTGTCATCTACATCACCAAATGGATTGATACCTCAACTACTACAATCACATGAGTGGTGTTGAGTATTGAAAGTAATACCAAAAATACTACTTATCAATTGGCGCCGTTGCCCTTTTGTGATTGTTTAGATGCATTAGAATTTTAGTTCTTGTTGAGACTAAGTTTTTTTTTTACTTTGGTTACTAACTTTTTCACTTTGGTTTGATCTCTCTCTATAGGTGCATGAAATTGTGGTCTAAGGAAGAAACAATCTTGTTGAGGCATTAGACAACATTCACCACTTGGATAGAGGAGTTAGAGAAAGAGGAGAAAGAGAAAGGTTGGGTATGGAAAACCCACAAGATCATGGTGGTAATGGACCACCACATTATGTTGCACAAGAGCCAAGAGCACATGCTCAAGGAGGCCAAGGAAATGGCGCTCAAGATAGAATTCCTCAACATCAACCAAGGCAAGCAAGGCTTATTGGGGCTGGAGATGCACCCCATACTTATGCAAATTGCCATGGTATAATCCCTCCACCATGTGAGCACAACAATTTTGAGATCAAATTTGGGATTATCTCAATGGTGCAAGGAAACAAGTTTCATGGGTTGCATATGGAAGACCCTTTGGATCACTTGGATGAGTTTGATAGGATTTGTAGCTTGACCAAGATCAATGGTCTAAGTGAAGATGGGCTCAAGCTAAGGTTATTTCCATTTTCTTTTGGAGACAAAGCTCATATATGGGAGAAAAACCTTCCTCAAGGGTCCATCACTTCTTGGGACCAATGCAAGAAAGCTTTTCTTGGCAAGTTCTTCTCCAACACAAGGACCACTACGTTGAGGAATGAGATTTCAAGCTTCACTCAAAGGAATAATGAGAGCTTTTGTGAAACTTGGGGGAGATTTAAGAGCTACACAAAGCAATGTCCTCATCATGGGTTTTCTAGTGAGTCACTACTAAGCATACTATATAGAGGAGTCCTCCCCAAGATTAGAATGCTCCTTGATACAGCTAGCAATGGTAATTTCTTGGGAAAATATGTGGATGAAGGCTTAGAGCTTGTTGAGAACCTACCTCAAAGTGATGGAAACTATGGAGATGAATATGATAGGTCTTCAAGAGGAAATGGAGAGTATGAAGAGAGTAGAAGAAAGGAAATGAAAGTTCTAACTGAAAAGTTAGACAAGCTCCTTCAAGTGTTCCAAAAGCCAATCAACTTTGTTGGTGACTAATAGTTTTGGTACACAACAAGGACAAGGTAACAACTCTATGCCCCAAGACTTGGACATGAGATAAATGCTACAACAAATCTTACAAGGACAAGCTAGCGGTGCAATGGATATAAGCAATCCGCAATAAGGTTGACTGCTACAACAATGATGTCCATTCCAAGCTTGAGTCATTGAATCTAAAGATCAAGCAATTAGAGCACAAAGGGGTTGCCTCTTCCTCACCTAACCCTCAAGCAAATGGTAAGGTCATGCAGACACCAAGGAGTATTGCAATGCTATATTCTCAAGTTAGGAGCATTCCAATGATGAGAATGACGCTACTATCAAAGAGCTTGAGCAACTACTCTATGGTGCTAATGATAAGATCCTTCCATCAAGAGAGCTTCCATCAAGTCTCAATGTGGACATTGAGAAACAAGGTGGGGAGGTGGTCATTCAAGATAATGTGGTTGTTGCTAAAGACAAGGGTAAAGGATTGCTTGAAGAGTCATTGACTCCTACACAAGTGAGGAATGAGAAGCCTTTTAAGGAAATGGTTAAGGAGAGAGACATGGTGACGCCTTTGCCTAACAAGAAAGAAGTTCCTTACATCGAGCCTCCTCCATATAAGCCACCACTTCCATATCCTATGCGTGTTCTCACCAAGTCTCAAAAGAAAGTGCTTTCAAGCTTCAAGGGAAACATGGACAAGATTGGTGTACCATTGCCTAATGTGGATAACTTGCACCAAGTCAAAGAACACCTAAAGTTTATCAAGAGCATACTTGCAAACAAAGAAAAGGTAGAGGAGCTTATGGAGATCTTTGATCCACCAAGCACAACAAAGGATGAGCCTAAGTCTATC
Organism: Alliaria petiolata; assembly: GCA_020283515.1. Taxonomy (NCBI): domain Eukaryota; kingdom Viridiplantae; phylum Streptophyta; class Magnoliopsida; order Brassicales; family Brassicaceae; genus Alliaria; species Alliaria petiolata. The sequence goes on from JAHZTW010000043.1 coordinate 8,715, forward strand.
CCCAAGCTTGGAAATCCCGGTAAATTTTTGATTTCTTGCTCTCTTGGGGTTTTGAAGATAGATGATGCCTTGTGTGATTCTGGAGCAAGTGTGAATGTTATGTCCGATGGTTAAGAGTCTAGGGATCAAGAGCATGAAGAAGCACCCATCACCAATCACATTTGTAGATGCTTCTTCAAGGCAACCACTTGGTCTTGTTGAAGATTATCCTCTAAAGATTGGAGATTGTCTTGTCCCAGCCCATTTCATAATCATGGAGATGGTCAAGGCCAACAAGCTTCCTCTTCTTCTTGGGACGCCATTTCTCAATACCACCGGTGCAAGCATAGACTTCACAAACAAGAGAGTAGTGCTCAAGAATGTGAATGATAAAGTCTTCTACCCCATCAAGACTTCTTCAATTGGAGTTTGTGGTACACTCACTTGTGAGAATGTGGAAATTAACCAAGGGCCAAAGGATTGGAAAAGTCAACAAATGGAGGTCAAAAGTGTTAGTCTGATGGATGAAGATGCTCTCTACATAAATGAGTATGATGGAAAAAGCTTTGATGGTGAAAGCCTTCTTGCTATGTTTGATGGAATCAAGATGGTGGAAAATATAGTTGAGCCACCAAAGAGGGCAAGAAAGAGGTTTAAGAAGAAGAAGAAGGTGCTACAAGATGGAGTGAGCACCATGATCATCAAGAAAGAAGAAGGAACTTCACTTCCACTCCATGACCTTCCCATTGCCTAAGGGGTTTGAAAACTCAAGTTAAGTGACGTTAAACAAGCGTTCTTGGGAGGCATTCCCATGTTTATCCTAGTAAAAGGAATGTTGGAGGTCATGGAGCATGGTACAATGTCGAATTTGCCCAAGGAAAAGTCTCCAAAGCTTCCTCTAACTCCACTCCTCCTCCTCTTCACGTTTTTGAGGTATCTCCACCTCATTTGTATATATTTTCTTTAGATTTTCGTTTTTGTATCTTGTCATGTTAAATGAGGTCTCCCTTGGACTTTTATTACACAAGAGACTGTGTAATTTAAGTTTGGGGGAGAGGTTGAGAGATTTGACGTGTTTTGGGGGAGAGGTTGAGAGATTTAGACTTATGATTAATGCTTGCTAATCATTTTAATGCTAACACATCATTAGTTCATTAAGGTGATTAGGAAAGAGATTAGTACCACACATCATGGATTAGTCTTTATTAGTGTTCTAGGCATAGAGATGGCATGTTTAGTTGCTTAAATGATTGCAAGGTTGTCCATTTGATTGCCCAAATCAATGATTCCATCCCTAGGTTTCGTTTTTAGTAATTTGGTAATCTTGCTTAATGGTTAATCGCTTAATTAGTGCTTGATTAGTGTTAATTAAGGTTTTAAGTCATATTCTTAGTCTTGTAGTGTTTCCTTTAGCTAGTAGTTTGCTTTTAATTGTTGTTTGTCACTTCAATTTCGAATTTAGCTTAGCTTAGACAAAACTTTGTATTCCTTTTGCATCAAACTCCCAAGATGGATTGATATCTCAAGTATTGCAATGACATGAGCAATTGAGAAATTGCTTGCAAGAGTAAAAAGTCTTGTTTCAATTTGGCGCCGTTGCCATATTGGGATTGTTTGATCACTAGGATTTAAGTATAGTTTGAGACTAAGCTTTCTTTTGTTTTTGTTTGTTTGGTTACTAACTTTTTTTCAAGTGTTTGTTCTTTTTGCAAGGCACAATCACAAGGGAGAAAGTATGGATTCGGATATAACTTCAATGTTGAAGGCTATATTAGAGAATCAAGAAAGAGGGATGGCTTGGGACCCCACAAGCCACCATGGTTTTGAAAGCTCATCCACTTATCAAGGAGGACTTTTGGATGAAAACTTTGCTCAAGTGAACCAATATGGATATGGTGAGAGATACCAATCTTGGGGCATGGAGTATGATCAAGGAGAAACCTATTCTTCCCAAATATCTTATGAAGAAGAGAATCTCAACTTGGCGAAGTTGATTTTGGAACAACAAGAGAAGTTTAATGAGAGCATTCTCATGCTTGACCTCACAATAGGCACTCCTACTCCATGTTCAAGAGTTGCTGCAACATCACATGTGGAGTCCATCAACACCAAGCTTACCCAATGGAATGAGGAACAAGAGGAGAATGCTCGAATTGAGGATGAATTCCTACAAGAGGCTGAAAAGGTTGTAGAAGAATTTGAATTGCTTTTTGGATGCACAGTTGATGAGGATCTTATGATAAGCTATGAGGAACAAGTTGATCCCATGGCACTCATGAGTGATTCAACCAAGAGCAACGAGGAAAGAGTAGGCGAGGTTGAGAGAACCTTTGAAGATCCTTGTGAAGGTGGTTTGGTTGTTGAATGCATAGAGAATGCAAGTGAGAGCTCAATTGTTAAGAAAGAGCTCTCAACCAAGGAGGAAACACATGTGCAACCCATTGCCAAGAAGGAGAAAAGGGATAGTCATATTGAAGAAGCCTCCAAGGAGGGTGAAGAAGAAGAATCTCCAATGGCACAGCACTTTGCCAAGTATCTTGGTTTAATCTCCACCAATGAAGAGAGCATTGATGATCCATGGAAGTTACCCTTTGAGGAGGTTAGGATGCAAGAGTTTAGGGGATGGTTCTATGATGAATATGATCCTGGTGATCCAAGCTTCAACATGTCGAGCTAGAGAATTAAAAACAAGCGCACTTGGGAGGCATTCTCATGTTTATCCTAGTAAAAGGGATGTTGGAGGTCATGGAGCATGGTACAAGGTCGAATTTGCCCAAAGAAAAGTCTCCAAAGCTTCCTCTTACTTCACTCCTCCTCCTCTTCACGTTTTTGAGGTATCTCCACCTCCCTTGTACATATTTCTTTTAGATTTTCGTTTTTGTATCTTGTCATGTTGATTGAGGTCTCCCTTGGAATTTTATTACACAAGAGACTGTGTAATTTAAGTTTGGGAGAGAGGTTGAGAGATTTGACATGTGTTTTGTGATTCTTATTTTCCTTTGTATACTTGAGTCTTATGCATTCATCTAAAGCATAGAAAAACCCAAAAATTTGAAAATTTTCCAAAAAAAAGAAGTCATTTAGATGTGCATTTGCATTCTAGGATTGAGTCTAGTTGCATCTCATGTAGGATTTGCATTCATATGCATTAAGAGCAATGATGAGCTTATCCTTTTAGAATGCCAACTCATGTAATCAATTCAATGCCCTAGTTCTTAATTCTTTGATGCATTTGATCAAGTCTTGAAAGTAAGGAAGAACCATTCTTGGATCATATCACTTGTCACCTAGAACTTGGTCGAAATAGAGTCTTGAATTTGATAACCAACTCTAATCACTTGAACCGAATGTTGACATCTAATTATCATACCTTGCATTGAAAGTGAATTCATGGATTACATACATATTTGAGCCTTCTTACTCACTTTACCACTCTCTTGTTGGCTCAAGTAGTTACCCCCCACCTTACCTTACCTCCTTTGAAGCCAATTGTTCTAGTGAAAATATTTGTGAGGCCTTATTTTGATTGAACTTAGCATAAAGTGTTAGGTTTGAGACGACAAGTTTAGGCTCTCATGTAGATTCTAGTCTCACATATCGAGGCTAGATTTAGGCTTAGGAATTTGGGTTTTGGGGCGCGGTATTACTTGGTGTTGTGGAATGGATTGTATGCTTGTATTTTAGCATGATGAGTTGTGGAAAGATATTAGAAAGAAAGGGAATGAAAGAGGCTTGGAAGGAGAATAAGGGAAGCATAGTTTGAAATGGTGGATCTTATGTTTGAAAAGAAAAAGTATAGCTCTAAGTGTTAAAAGGAATTAGGTACCCTTAAGAAAATAAAAAAAAAATCAAAAGAGGCCAAAGGGCCAAAGAAAGAGAAAAGGGCTACCTAGGAATGAAAAGAAGAGCTAAGTTATAAAAAGATCACACCATTCACTATGAGTTAAAGGATGAAGAAGTTT